>PVJI01003111.1:0-130354 GCA_004026765.1 Micronycteris hirsuta
TCAGGTGGTGGAAGGGCCATCTAGCTCCAGGCTCTCTAGCAGGTGCAGCCCCAGAGCTCCAGAAACAGAACCAAGCTGGCACAAGCAGCCCTTTACTTGAGAGCAAGTTTAAGTGCATAGCCGGAAGATGAAGGGAGGTTTTAATTGGATTGATAATGAGAGAGATATTTGTCATTCTCAATTACTCGTTAAGTTCATTCTAGAACATTTGAATGTTTTATCATGTGGTGGGTGAAGAGTGCCTTTCTGGAGATAAGTTCATGAGAGGTGCCAGACTGGATGTTTCTCGAGAGAGGTAGAACGGTATATTAGTTTACTAGGACTGCTGTAACAAAGTGCCATAGTTTGGGTAGGCTGAACAACAGACATTTATTGTCTCACAGTCTGGGAGACTAGAAGTCCAAGATCAAGGTGGTGGCAGAGTTTGTTCCTTCTGATGGTGCTAGGGAGACTCTGTTCCATGCCTCTCACCTGGCTTCTGGTGGTTGGCTGGCAATCTTTGGTGCTCCTTGGGTTGTAAGCACGTTATCATTCCAAGATCTTCCTTCATGTTCAAATGGCATCTCCCTGTGCATGTGTCTGTGTCCAAATATAACCTTTTTATGAGACACCAGTCATATCACATCAGGGTCCACCCTACTCTAGTATGACCTCATCTTAATGAATTGCTTCTAGAATGACCTATTTTCAAATAAGGTTACATTCTAAGGTACTGGGGATTAGGATTTCAACATACAAATTTTGACATTATTTAACCCATAACAAATGGTGTGGTAGAAAGAGCGTTGTTTTGGAATCAGACAGACTAGGTTTGATCCTTGCTTTTTGCCAAGCTTTTCTGATGCAGTTTTACTTTATCATTTGTGAAATGAGGATGATATATTTAATAGAATCCTTGGCAAAATGCTAAATCAGTGGTAAAATAAAGCACTATTTTATGGATTACCAGTTAAAAAAATACTTCCAATTAAACAATGACATATCATTGATTATAACATGCATCCCCATTTTAAATATGTTAAATTGTGAAATAAAAGTATGCTTTAAAGTTATTGAAAGTAAGGACTGAAAATAACATGTAAGGTGCCTTCTGTGGGAAGGTAAGAAGGTGTACAATAAAGGTGCATCATTTTTCACTCACCCCTTTCTTTGCCTGAGCAGAAAAGTCACCATTTCCGTTGGTCACCACCCAACTTGCCATCCATTTCAAGAAGGAACAAAATATTTTGCTGGGCAGATGTCAAAATGATTTCCTAAGGAGATAGTTCTATGAAGTGTGTTATTCTCACAAAAATTCTACTTCAAACGGGGGACTTCCAAAGTTTCTCATCTGGAGGATCCCACTCTTTATTAAATCCATTTGTGTGGATTGTTCTGAAAACTGGAGAGCCCTTGGATGAGTTTCTCTATTTGTTTAGTTGGGGTAGAAGGTGGATTGAACTAATAGGGAACCCTATTAGCTTTGAGAGATGTGTGTTCTGGGTTAACCAGGACTAACATCTGCAGTGTAGGATATTTAGCATCCAGTGATATCACCTCATCATGACAACTCCAAAAGCCCCTACACATTCCCAAATAACCCTGGGAAAGTGAGTATTACTCCCCATGAGAACCACTCCACTAGACGAATATATCAAGGTACAAGGTCAGCTTCTGCTTAGGATTATATAAGTTAAGGAGAAGCAAAGGCCACCAATATCAGGCATGTTTTGAATTTTAGAAACTGTTGAGCAGGAGCATCCAGTCCATGTGGCAGGTCAGTCCAGCCCCCCAAAATGATGCCTCCTCAGCATGTAGACATAACACAAAAATAGCACCAGTAAACTTGATTTCACATGTGATTCTTTATATAACCAACAAGTGTGAAAGAGTTTTCATCCTATGGAAGTAGAGAAATCACTTAAATTGAAAATAAAAGTCATATCTCACTTGCTAGTGCCAACCTATCTCTGTTGAGTGATTTTGAGACTCACAATTTATTGCAGCTGTAGGACAGTCACTTGAAATCAGCAACCAGAATCCTGAAATTGAGTAATACTACTTCTGGTGGCTCAGTGATTTGATTTTAGTATCTAAATTTTATGTGGTTTAATATGTCCCCTTGGAAATTATGTAGTTTGAAAAATTGTCTGTAATAAATCCTCCATTTTTGAACATCAAGAAAGCTATCCATTCTTTATTCAGAGAAAATTAGTTTTCTTCCCACCCTCACTAACTAAATATTGAGGAGATATTTAAAGAATATCAGTTTGAAGGAGCACCTAATTATAACCCTGTCCTAGAGGCCGTCATGTGTCTCTGGCCCCTGATGTCATTCTTCAATGCTTCTGTTACCCTCAGGATAGGGTACTTCAGGAAACCTTAGACTGTTCAGTGACTGGGATCAGTTTGGGCCCTGCCTTCCCCTCTCCCTACCAAGAGCATCCCATTGTTTAGTGTTCACCTCCCAACAACCTCGTCTCCTTTACCTATGGCAGTTCCAGCAGCCCTTGGAAGCCCAAAGCCCCAGACAGCCATTCTGTACATGGTCTTGAACTATTTCTTAATGACATACTGACCTTGTCTCCTACACAATCCATTCTGGGTTGGGCTGGTCAGTGTTCAGGACCTCCATTGTATCTCCCATGTGCCTGATCAGTGGACCAACCAGATCTCTGGGGACACCACTGCAGAGTTATTTCATTTCTATCACTTCCTCATTTTACATTTGTTGTCTGGCTTGTGCATTACTATGAGCAACAGGGTTTAGGTGCCAGAGCTCCAAATTCGCATGACTAGACACCACAGAGGTGAAGCACATAGACCCATGAGCTTGACTTCCTGCATTCGGATCCTACCCTTTAGAAGCTGTGTCAAAGTGGGAAATTTACAGGGTCTCTCTACCTACCGGCAAGAGGGGATCACGATAGTACCTACCTCATAATGTTGTCATCGGATGAAAAGAGGGTGCCTGTCAAAGGGTTTAAATGGACACTTTACCATAGAAGACAGACAGATGGCAAGTAAAGATGTGGAAAGAGGTATAACATCATTAGTTATTAGGAAAATGCCAATGAAAACTGTGATGAGATATAACAGCCTGCCTAATAGAATTTTAAAAGTTACACACACACTTATTTCACCCCTAAGTATTTAGCCAAGAGAGGAAGAAATACATGGTCATACGAATGCTTGTACACAAACGGTTGTGGCAGTTTTACGTGTGATAGCCAAACTGGGAACATCCATCAGTGGAATCTTACTCAGCAATAAAATAGATGCACCATTGGTGCACACAACAATGAACAAATCTGAAAGTTCTTGTTTGGGGAGGGGGAGGCAGGGATGACAGGACAGAGTCACAGAGGGGCATGAGGACACTTTGCGGGGTCCTGGTTATGTTCACTATCTATTGTGGTGATGGCTTCACATGTATGCACAGGTGTCAAAACTCGTTGAAGTGCATACTTTATAGATGTGGTTTATTATCTGCCAGTTATACCTGAATAATGCAGAGCAGGCATTCCAGAAGTATTATTTATTATAAACTTTAGCATTATACTGAAAAATGTTTTAGATGAAATTTTTAAAAGAGCAACTTAAAAAAGCAAGATTCAGTGATTGAGTCTATCACCTTCAGGCCATAAGCTAGCTGCATTTTTCATCTTCAAGGTATGCTCATGAGTAAACTCGAATTAAGGAAAATAGTCCAGACTGTGAAGTCAAAAGACTTGAGTTCAAGTACCCGCTCTATCACCCAACAGGGGTGTCCATCTGGCAGTCCCTGGGCCGCATGCCGCCCATGATGGCTGTGAATGTGGCCCAACACAAAATCGTAAATTTTCTTAAAGCATTGTGATATTCTTTTTGTGATTGTGTGTTGCAGTGAATCTAATGTGTGACCCAAGACAACTTGTCTTCTTCCGGTGTGGCGCAGAGACGCCAAAAGGTTGGACACCCCTGGTAGTACCTTGTGCTGATACTTGACCTTGATTTTTCTCATTATAAAACAGTGTACCATTATACCCCAGGATTGATGTAAGAATCAAGTTAACAAAAGAATGTGAACATGTTCTGAAAACTATAAAGCGACATGAGTATATCGGTTATCATGACTAGGGAGGAGGGGCGATAAGCACACTTTCTGAAGACTTGGTAACAGAGAGCCAGCAAGATTAAAATAAACTTTGACAAAAAAAATAACAAAACCCCACACAAGAGCCAGGAATAAACTCTGCATCTTCTCAAAGCCCTTACTCTGATATGCCTACATCAGAATTGCCTGAGACACTCGTAAAAATACAGATTTCTGGGTCCCAGCTTATACTTACTGAATCTAAATTGTTGGGGGTAGGGAACAGGAATCTGAGTTTTTGTTTGTCTGTTTGTTGTATAGTTTTAAAAAAATATTGTTTATTAGCTGAAAGTACTTTCATTACATAGCTAAAGAGACCAGCAAGACTGGGGTAAAGTAGCACACAGCATAGCAGAATTGGATTAAAAAGACATGGGCTTTCCATCTTGCTTGACCACTGACTTTGTCGCCTTAGGACAATCATTGAATCTCTCTGGGCCTCAAATAACTCACCCATAAAATGGTCTAATGATCCGTAAAGGACCCTTATAGTTTTAAATACTTTTTTATTGTCTTTTTTTCTTGAATCTTGAGTTTTAAAGAAAGCTGCCTGATTGATTCTGGTGCAGCCAGTAGCATGTCAGTGGATAGTCTTTTGGAAACAATAACCTTGACTTTAATACATCTCAGTGAGAAACATGAGCTACCTTAGGCTCTGTTACTCATATTAAACCTGGCTTCAGTCTTCAGAAAAGATGATGTATCTCTCATAATAGCTGGGAGTGCAGAAAGGTTTGAAACATCTTTCAAATAAGCATTTAGTATTGAGAACATATCTTCTATCACCGTTCTCCTTTTCCCGAGCACCTAGGTGCTGTTAGGATTTTTACTGGCCCTGAGATTATCTTTGGCAATTACCTCCCTTGGTAATGCAAATGTGTATTGCTTAATTTCTCTCCAACCAGTCATTTCCCTCAAGAAACCACATTGTTCAATGTTGCATGCTTGCTGCTTGCCTTGGACAGCCTATCTGAGTTGTGTGGCTTGATGCCAACATGAACTTTATACCTATGTGGGATCATCATTTGAAAATCAAGGAGTGAGAAGAAAAGCAGAAGGGTTGGTGCAGATCCGCCATTTGTGCCATTTGCAGTGATTAAAACAGAGCAAAAATGAGTAGAATGGGAAGGAATCTAAACCTGCCTTGGACTCTGTTATTCCTTCCAGAAGGAGAGATGGTTCTGTTTCTGTGTCTTGAGGATGTCAAATCTACCTGTAAGTTAACTTCTTGGGAGTCGTTTTGAAATTCTCTATCAAATGATACCAAATGAATATAATTAAATCTCTTACTGTATTGTTACAGAGCAAGGGCCGACGGGGCACCCAGCGAGGCCCCAACCCTGCTCCAGGTTCGTTAATGCTCTCCGCCAACGGAAAGACGTCTCTCAATGCCAGAGACTTGTGAAAAGGAAAAGAATTATTTATTTACAAGTTATACAGGCTTGGAATAATGACTTAAAGTCTCCTTTAAAATACTAAAGTTCTCTAGAATACCCACAAACACACACAGTCCTTCCTTCTCCCCCTGCCCAGTCCAGGGTACTGTAGGAGAAGTAGAAGCGTGATTCAGGTAGATTCTCAGTTCTGGCACCATCTGATGTGTCGCCACCGCGATCTCCATTTAATCCAAAAAACTCTAGTTAATCCAAAAGGATGTGGCACCTTCTGATCGCCCACCAGCAAAAATCCTTCACCCCTTTTCTTCCAGGCAAAGTCTCTCCTGCTTCCTAGGCCTCGTGGCAAAGGAAGGCACCCAAAGCAACGTGGTCCTGCCTCTCTCTCTCAGGCTGAGGGGTCCCCACTCCTCAGCCTCGTGGTCCAAGAGAGAGATATGGCTGCTGTGCCTGGGTTTAAATCCCCCGCGCCGATCTTTCTCCACAGCCCCATTTCCAACTCCTCCTTCAATCGGCTACACCTGCCAGCACTTCATATTCCTCCAGTTTTTCTGGGTTGCCATGTTAGCTGTGGGCAGGGGTGACGCCATGGCCCAGAGCCAACCATCTCCAAGTTTTCATGCAGGCGCTGTGTCTAGGAGGAGTTGCCTCTCGGCTACATCCTGGGTGGAAATCTCCTCCATCCCCCTGGCTTAAAGCATGGCCACAGCTATTTAACGTATCTATACAACCAGTTAAAGGTTATAGATATGTTAAATGACCATGCCAGAGGCTAGCTGCAAAGCTGCTGCCATACCCAACAGCTCTGAATGGCCCTGCTCCAGGAGTCCCATCCCCCACCCAGTTCAGACCTGTGGGGGTGAGGACATTCTATATACATATTTCTAATATTTCCTGGATACCTTGAGTTCTGGACCCTACTACAAATCCTTGTTTGGGCCCATTTCTTGGCTGCACCCTGTAACAGTATGGCTCATTATTCTACAAATTTGGGCCAGATGTTGCAAAGATGCCTCTAGGGCCTACGCAGGGAAATTCATTGAAAGAGAGAGCTTGGCAACCAGAGAATGAGTGCCTTTCCTGAATGGGGCGGTTACCAATTGTTGCCATGTGCAAATGTGGCCCCAGGTTGCCAAATACACGAATTTTTTCCCAAAAGGCTGGGCAGTAGAAATAGTCTTTCTTTTATGTCAACAAATTAAGGGAAAATACTATTAAATGAGACCTACAAAATACCTCTAAGTAAGCTTGAACTTGCAGACTACGAGTTTGTGACTTCTGATTTATACTATTATTCAAAACCATGATCTCCTAACAAATGAAAAATAATTATGCCCATATAGTAAATCCTTGTACCTGTACAATCAGCCATGACATATTCAGCCCTGTCCCCCAGAATGAACAATGTAAAAGTCAGCTTAATAGAAGCTGAATCTTCAGAAATAGCCAGAATAGTCAGATCAGCATTGGTCTGAACAATAGTTTTTCTAAGATGCTAATTGTTGTATACTAGACGCGAGTAACTCAAATAATAGAGACTTCAAGGCTAAAAAGGTGGAATTTATTGGCCAAGTTTTACCTGCGCAGGGGCGAACTCCCAGACATGTCAGGAGACACAGTGCCCAGAGGACTGCAGATGGAGTCGCGCCCGGCGCTTACAGGCTGGGGGTTTTTATAGGGAAATTGGCGCGCGTGGGAAGAGCAAGCTAGCATTTGAACAAAAGCAAAGCTAGCGGTTAGCTAAGCGGTTGGCTATTGGCTACAAAGTTGGCGCGCGCGGGCAAATTTCAAAACTGAACAGCCTATAATCAGCACATAGCAGGGTGTTTACTCAACCTTTGGGGAGGTACATTCTGTCTCTTCTTTTAGGGAACTTTCCTAATTTTCTGGTTCTCAACACTAATCAACCTTTGGTTGGGATTTGGTTTTCTGTCTGTTGGACAGGGACATAACCAGACCATATTCTTTTCCTTGCAACATGGATTGTCCATCCCACTAGGAATAGCAGGAAGTGTTCCTTACAGGACAGCTCTCTCACACGGGGCCCATAGGCAGGAGCTGGGCTGGGGTAAATCATTGAACTCAAGAACATCACATAGAAACAGACCCACAGACACAGAGAGCAGAGCGACACCTGACAGAGGGGAGGAGAGTTGAGGGGCAGGGTGAAAAAAGTGAAGGGATTAAGTGCAAAAATAAAAAATAAAAGCCTTGTAGACATAGACAACAGTGTGGTGATTACCAGAGGGAAAGGGGGCTGGGAGAAGTAGAAAAGGATAAAAGGGGGATAAGTGGTGATGGAAAAATACTTGATTTGATGTGGTGAACACAGATTACAATATACAGATGTTGTATTATAGAATGTTACGCTTGAAGCCTATGTAATTTTATGAACCAATGTCACCCCAATAAATTAAATAAAAATTTAACAATGAAAATAAATCTAATATGGAGGAAAAAGCAAGCATGCAAAATCTGATTAAAGAAACAATGAAGAGGAAAAAAACTTAAAAAAAAAGAATATCTGTGGAGATTGCACAAGTATCAGATTTGCTTTGCTGGAAAGCATATACATGCATGATATGGTCAAAGACCATTTTCCCTTCATTTTCTTGAGAGATTCTTTCCCAGTACTCTCAGGGAAGTAGAGGAAATGGTTTTCCCACTTTGCACTAATGAACGTCGTTTATGAAATATTCATTAAACAGTATTTCTATTTGAAAGCCAACAGTACACGTAGACTCCAGTTGATTTGTAAAATAGTGGTGGATATCTCCATTTAAGAGATACTGTAAGATCTTGGATTATCTGTAATTTGGCCCTTTAAGATTTCCCAGAATATAAATGGTGTGTATTTTTACAT
Source organism: Micronycteris hirsuta (assembly GCA_004026765.1). Classification (NCBI taxonomy): domain Eukaryota; kingdom Metazoa; phylum Chordata; class Mammalia; order Chiroptera; family Phyllostomidae; genus Micronycteris; species Micronycteris hirsuta. The sequence continues at coordinate 8,372 of PVJI01003111.1, forward strand.
GTGATAGACATAGAAGAATTTTAGCAGTAAGGGTACCAGCGGAAAACAGATGACATACTGAGAGAGTTTCACCTGGTGGGCGAAACTCCTTGCAGCAGGGCTCTTTTCAAGGGCATGGGCAAGGACAAAGAAGCCCACAAAGAATGGTGAGACATCAAAGACATCTAAGACATCAGGGTAGCAAGAGCAGGAAGTCATGACCAGCTGCTGGTCTGAAGAGAAGGAGGTGGGGCGGGGCTACCAGATGCCAGCAAAGGTTCTTTTTGTGGAAGGGCATCTGCTAGCAGACCCCATGTGTGCAGAGCCATGCAGCCACTGCCTGCACACATTTCTGACTTCCACTGTCTGACATCCTGCCATGTCCCTCCATTGGCTGAGTCCAGCCAGAACCTAGAGGGCAAGGGAACCCAGGAAACTCCATCCCAACTGATCAGCCTCCAGGGTCACAGAGTAGGGTAGAGAGTGGCAGATACGGATCTGGGACAGAGGGACAAGTGGAGAGTTATTATCATGGAATGTTAGAGCAGGAAGGCACTTTTCGTCCTCTGATCCTCTTTTTGTTGATAAGGAAACTGAAGCCCAGGATATTGAAATGACTGAGTAAACATGATAATCCCCAAATAAGGGATTCTTAAAACAAAAGGCAGTCATCTTCATATCCATTCTCCTGGCCTTTCCACTTTATTTTGCTGGGAATTGTGAGTTACAAAACTCATATAGAGTTAAATTGGCTAAAATGGACACCTACACAGTCATTTACCATTTCTATGCCTATCAGACATCACTAATCCATTACCAATTTCTACGCACCCCCCCGCCCCCTCCCCCTACCTCCACCCCCAGCCCAGAGGTGCCCTCAGACTCTTTCTCATCCTAAGACTCCAGGCAGTCACTAATAATTGATGCATCTGGCTGCCCTATTACCTAATAACACTAAATCTTTAAATAGAAAGCTTCAGATTATTCTGTCTAATTAGATTTTCCTCCTTGAAACACAGCTCATTCTCTGAGGGTGATGCTTCCTTGAAGACTTTCAAACTGCTGGCCTGATGATTTGATGGAGGGCATTTATGGTTTGCAAGAAGGAGAAACGCCATAAAATTCATTTGCCTGAAGGTTAATAATAAAAAGCCCTAATCCCAGCTGGATTTTCTCTTTCTCTCTCCTTGCAGGTTGACAGAACAGAGGTGATTCGCACCTGCATAAACCCAGTGTATTCAAAACTGTTTACTGTGGACTTCTACTTTGAAGAGGTGCAGCGCCTGCGGTTTGAGGTCCATGACATCAGCAGCAACCACAATGGGCTGAAGGAGGCTGACTTCCTTGGTAGCATGGAGTGCACCCTTGGCCAGGTGGGTCAACAGATGTCCCTTCCTCCCTTTGCCTTCTTAGGGCCTTCCTTCTTCCCATTTATTCCTCTCTTCTCACTTAGTGCATGCTTTCTTTCTCTTGGCTGTGCTTTCTTTTACATGTAGCATTTTAGGGCTTCCCAGGCACCGTCATATCCATTGTATTTACATAGGGATGATGCTGCAAGTATGTGAAGAGTTACTTACTTTGCAAAATTAATCATTTTTTCTTCTGAATTCCTTTATTTATTTAACAATTGTTTATTGAGCACTTACTCTGCTCTGGTTGTGTCTAGTATAGTCTCTTGTAACTATACCTTGCTGCATTATAAATTTCCATCTCCCAACTAACTGTGAAAACCCCCACACAGGAAATATTGTTCATTCTTATGTATTCTGAGCCTCTTGTGACCAAAAACAGCCCAGGAGAGGAGTCAAATAGATATTTAGGGGGTGAATAAATGCTTTTACTTCGTCTTCAGAAATAAACATCATCACTGTATACATTTGTAGGTGAGAAAACCAAGACTCAGAGAAGTTAAGCTTAGCCCTGGTTGGTATGGCTCAGTAGATTGAGTGCTGGCCTGCAAATCAAAAGGTTGCTGGTTGGATTCCCAGTCAGGGCACATGCCTGGGTTGTGGGCCAGGTCCCTGGTTGGGGACGTGTGAGAGGCAACCTATGTATCTCTTGCATGTTTCTCTTCCTCTCTTTCTCAGTCTCTTCCCTTCTCTCTAAAAGTAAATAAATAAAATCTTTAAAAAAAAATTTTTAAAAAAAGTTACATTTAAGGCACCAGACTAAAAAGTGGCAGAGCTAGAACTTGAACCAAGTCAGCCTCACTCTGAACCCCATCGTTTTGTTTCCCATCATTTTGAGTCTATAACACCTTTCCTCTCTTTCTTCCCTTTCTGCTGTGCCCAGAACTTTAGTAGGTGCTCAGGGGGGATCTAAATGGAGATGTAGTCCCTGTGCCCAAGAAGCGGACGCTCTGATCGGAGAAGACATACTATATGCATCTCAAATAGAGCAGCTTAGGATGCACCTGAAGCCACAGTGAGACAAAATATCCTGGACTCTACCCTTACTGTTGTGGACCTTCAAGGAAGGGAGAGATTTCTGCGGGCTAGGATCAAAGAAGTAATGGTGGGACCAAACGGTGAGAACATGTGGTCCAGGAATGGGAGAGAAAGCAGGGAGGCCTTTCAAGTAAGAAAGCAAGGTAAACAAGTGATAGAGGTCAGAACAGCGGTGGCTGAGTGAGGGGCGGAGACCAGGTTCAGGGGTTCAAGGTCAGATGCTAATTTACTGTGAAACCAGTGCGGCTTCAACTTCAGAGCCCTCTTCTCATGTGCACCCCTTCCAAGGCTCTGCGCCACATTTTTATTGGTAGTTTTGTACTTTTTTCTTAAAGAAGGATCCCAAATTATATGAGCCTCTAACGTCGCAAAACCACCTTCGGCCCCATGCAGAGGTAAGAGTTTGAGTAAGGAATTACTAAGAAAGAGTCTACCTGGCAAAGAGATGGCACATATGCGTTTTGGTTTGTTTGTTTGTTTGTTTTTACCCTTCCTCATGTCACTTATCACTAAAAATAAACTTCTCCCATGCGGCACTGAGTGAAAAAATAGGCAATGTCCTGAGTGCCCTTTTTCCAGCAAATACAGCGATTACTTTCATGGGATTGTTCTTGTTCCTTTAACGAAAGGCAAAAGCCCGATGTAGAGGTACAGCTGAGGGGAGGCAGACGGAGAAGCTGGCATACTCTCCACAAATACAATCTCTCTCATGACTCTTGGAAAGGATTGATGGCAGACAGTTCTAAGGTGTTGCCAGGTACAGTGTCCAATAAGTAGTCATTGAATGAATAAATGAGTAAACATTAAAGTGAAATTCTGTAATTTATAACTAAAATAAAAAGGTGATTAAAATGGCATTTTTTAGAGACATAAATTAGTCACTTCAAGTTTTTACTTAGGCAATGGGCATTCCTTCAATGTAAAAGCCAAATTCTGTCCCAAGAAGTACATGTAGACCCATGTAAGGGGTCCTGTGAGTGAAAGATCTTTTTCATCCAAAGCTTTGCTCATTGTGTCCGTGTAAATAACCCTCGAACTCACATCGTTAGTCTCTCACAAGCCTCGTCTTTCCAGCAGCCACAAGTCCTTGCCCCTCCACTCTGTGCCCGGCTTTGTCCTCCATGCCAGGGATACAGTGGTGCGCCCAAAACGTTGTCCCTGCCCTCAGGCAGCTCACGGTCTAGTTGGGGATAAGAGGGGAGCAAACAATTGCACGAACAATTAATTAAATCACATCCGTTATAACCACTGTTAAAGAGAAATGTAGATTAGGAGACCAAATGTTAAAAGAATGGCATCAGGAGGCGAGGAAGTCATGGAAGACTTCTGGTGGCAAGTGACACTCACAGTGAAACTGGGTGGCAGAGTGAGAAGAAAGGGACAGCTTCCAAGCAGATGGGGAGATCACATGTCCCCTTTCCCGGGCCACAGTGACCTTGTCAAACTCCAAGACCCTGTAACCTATCTTTATTTCATTCATTTAGCAACTCATGCTGCATTGGCTTGAGAAGTGACTTTTTATCAGTTTAGTCAAATCATTTCTCTCTTAATTAGCACTTTTAGACACAGTAATCTGGTCCCCACTGCTAGATTACGAGTTTCTGAAGGCAGAGGCCGCATTCCACACTTATTTGTGTCTAATGGAACACCTTGCCTTACATGTACCAGGTGCTCAAGTCAAATTTATCGATTAGTTAACTTTGAAAAGATTTTTTAACATGATAAGGTTCATTCATTCATTTATTCTTTTTTTTTCTACCAGCATTTAGCAAGTGTCCTGGCCATGCCAAGCACCATGCTAGATGCTAGAGGCATAAAGATGAAAAAGACAGAAGCCCTGCCCCCAGAAGAGCTTATAAGTAGCTGGAGACACAGACTGATTAATAAGTAATCAAAGTGTATATCATTAAGTGCTGCAATAGGATGTTTTCCATGGGTGGGGTGGGGGGGATTACATATCTCTGCCTAAAGGGAATCAGGGAAGTCTCACAGAAAAGATGAGTCTAGACCTGAATCTCTCAATGGTGAGTAGGAGTTCAGCAAAGAAAAGGGCAAAAAACAAAACCGAGGGCTCTCCTGGCACAAGAATGAAAGAGCACATCAACATAACCAGATAAATATGTGAGCATGGGAAAGAGGGAGGGGCTAGATAGGAGAGGACAAGCCAGGCCATGAGGCTTTTAAATACCTTTCTCTAAAGTTTGTAGAGCGTGGACATGAGGCACTGGAGACCCAGAAGGGTTTCCACTAGGGTTTCCAGAGAAGAGCTTGTCCAAGAGCTGAAGCAACGAGCCTTGGAGACTGGTTGAGGGGGAAGGAGTCTAAGGTACCTGGCGTAGGTTACTGGTGAAGCGGTGTGGCTGTCTTTGAGGGGATTGAACTGAGGAGTGAGCTGCAGAATAGAATGTGATGCTGGCACATTGAGCTCAGGGCATGTGTGGAGAAACCAGAACAAGGAGCCAGTTGGGAGCTGACCACAGGGATCTGGAGATGATAGAGATTTAGGAGCTAACTCCCTATAGATAGTCATCGGTGGCATGGAAGTGGGTGAGATCCCTCAAAGAGACTCTTTCATTTTTATTTTTGGAGGGAAATTTATTGAACATGCCACATATGAACAAGTCATTCAGAATTTTTTAATTTTTTTATTGTTGTTCAGTTACAGCTGTCCCCATTTCCCCCCATTACTCTCCCCTGCCCTGCCCCCCCCCCCCGTTCCACATTCAGTCCTCCCCACACCATTGTCTTTGTACCTGGGTCCTTTGTCCGTGTTCCTTGACTTGACCCTTCCCTTTCTTTCCCCCATTGATCATTGAGTATGTAAGAACATCTCTACTTTCAGATAAAAGTGTGAACTTGATGTTGTCTTGAAATCAAAAACTTCTGTTGAGTGTTTCTGTGTGTGGACTAACACACCAGTTACACATATTGGTAATAAAACTTTTGTGAAAGACAGGCAGTCCTCTTTTACCCTCCACAGTTTCGCAGACTGAGACATTTAGGCACGAATGGGAGTTTTCCTCTTTTTTTTTTTTTTAATTGTTCTCTCTTGTGTGATCGAGCAAAAAGAAAAACCTTCAACCTTTTCCTTCTTTATCACTCCTCGTACTGCTTAGTTAGGCAGGGGGCGGCTGGATGTGAGCTGCTGAGCAGTGCCAGGAGCGCGAGGCTGGGTCCGAGGACTGTTTTGTGGCGTTCAGGTGAGCGGGCGGTGGCACCCGATGGTCTGCATCCAATCCCAGCTCACCCGCTCTCGGGTTGTGTGTCCAGAGGTGAATTCCCACAGCTATTTGAGCCTCAGTTTCCTCATTTGAAAAATGAAGATAATGGTGATGCTGGCCTCAAGAAATAGTGTGAAGATCAAGGAAATACATATAAGGTATTTAGTGGAGTCGCTGGCCCAGAGGGAGACGCAGGATTTGGAAGCCATTGTTCAGATGGTGAGAATCAAGAAAATGGTGGGAAGAATTGGCACTTGGAGGGGCAACCTTGTTTCAGGAGTGACGGTGGCAGTGAAAAAGCATGAAAACATTATGACAGAACACCCATGTCCTGCACAATTAGTAAAACTGAGCTTATTGTTTCGCCTCCAGCTTGTCGAATACTTTATTTAGTCAAGGGATTCAGTCTATGCGTGTGTGTAATATTTCATCTTCTCAGACTACTTTTAAGTAAAAGTGCTTTCAAATCAGGGGCCAATGTTCCAATTCCTGTCTTGCCACAATGGACGCTGAACAGGAAAGAGAAAGTGACTTCCCAAACACATGGGCAGTCGCACATTCAAAGCCTGTCTCCTCAAAGCTGTCAGCAGTTACTTGCGCTGTCCATCTGAGTCTGTCACATTCTCACTGGGCCGTGTGACTCAGCAGGACTCATGGCCTTTAGGAAAGGAAAATAGCAGCCCTAGGCAGGCCAGAAATTGGCGCTGGCCGTGAAGTTGGTACAAGCACAGCAAGTGACTTAGCACTGAGCAATTATGCCAAATGCAGGTTCACGTCCTCCGAGGGCACTGCAGGCAGAACTGCGTGTTCTCGGCAGATGGGTGAGGAGGGCAAATCCCAGAGATGCAGGTGCTTGAAAAGCTGTGTAATCCTTCTGGATGAGCTTGGAGGCCATCCTTTCACTTCTGTTGGCCAAAAGGAGACCAGGAACTCAGCCCCTCTCTTGCTTCACCCCACAGAGGGCACACCAAGGAGAGACATGACCCTTCACTATCTAGAACAGCAACTGACCTTTTTAAAATACGACACCTTTGTTTTTTTCTTTCATTGCTCATTGACTGCTTCCTTCATCCTAATAGTTTCCTATAGGCCCTTTTATTTACCAGGCACTGGGCTAGGCACTCACTATGCTTCAGTCCATTGAATGAGCACCACATCCCTGGGAGGTAGGCATTATAGTTATCCCTGCTTACATTTGAGGAAACTGAGACTGAGTATAGCTGGGTATTATTTAACTATGCTGCATAGCCAGTTAAGTGGTACAGCTGGAACTTGAATGAAGATATGTTCAGCTCCTAAGCCCCTTCTAATCTTTTCCATTTTTTCTAATAGCTTATTACTAGTATAAATTATGGTGTTGCATCTACTAATGCAAATTCAGGTTGGCGTTGACCTTGCTAGTTTTTTTTTAAGTGTGTTTGTCATACACAGAGCTGATAGAGGTAATATAGGAATCCTCATGCAAAGAAATAGTCTTGGTTATCTTTCCTCAAGGTTGGCATGCTGAAGTTACTTTAAATATTACATGGCTTCTTAAATGATATCAATGTGTCAACCTCCCAAAATCAGTACCTTAAAATGAAGTGCCCCAGAGGTATCTGCTCTTGGCCTTTTTACCCTCAACCGTGATGAGCAAACCCGTTATCCAGATTAAAGGGTTGCCTGGGTTTCACCATTGCATCTCTTGTAGGCATTTTCCCTTCTCCATGGCTTGGAGGACAGGGACAGCTGCGCAAAGTCCGCCTCTCTTCACTGCCATGTGGCTCCTCTTTGGCGTATTTCTTCCCCCAGAGTTCAGACAGCATCTGTTTAAAGAACCAAGAATGTCCTGCCTTATGTTCTCATGAGTGGGACAGGGAAATCCGTGACCCCTTGAAGTAACCTTAGAGTGTCTAGGGGCCCTGACCCCCATTCCTGGGAGAGAGATCAGATACCCTGTTCCCTCAGAGAAGCTGTTCTCTAGTTTGAACCACATCAGAATCACCTAGAGATTTGTTCAGACACAGAGTGTGGGGCCTGCCCTCGGAGTTCTTGATTCAGAGATTTAGCAAGAGACCCGATATTTGTATTTCTCAGTGATGAGGATGCTGTTGGTTAGGGGCCATGCTTGAGAACTATCGCGTTAGAGGATTGGGGAGAGCAATGCTAATGGCTATTGGGCATTGTAACATTAGTTTTCATTGTGAAAGAGCTACTGTTTGGGCCAGTTGTAGGACAGTGCAGAGGGTGTTATCCAAACTCGATGTAATGCCCACACTGAGATTCCACAGGTTGGCATTTTGTTGCATAACGTCTAATATCTTCATGGCACAAAATCGAAGGTCCATGGAAGTCAAATTTACACACTACAGCTGGCAGCTCATTTACTTTCTGCTTCTCACATGAAAAGCTTTTTCTAAATTTTCAGAATTACTGTAAGCAGAAGCTCCATGAGTGACAAACGATGTCATACGGAATCATCGTCATCTCAGCTCCAGGAACTGGCTGAGAAGTCCTGTGGGGCAGTGCTCCGTCTCGTGCCAGCTGCCTGTGCTGTCCCTGGGCAGGTGGGGGTCACCTGGAGTGACTGGGGGCGAGCAAGCCCTTCGTTCTCCGAGGAGAACAAAATTAATTCTTGCCCCTTTCTCTGCTGTCTTTGTCAAACGAGTAATCCTAAATTCAGATGCTGGGGAAATCCATCTGCTTTACGTCTGCTTTCTGATGTCCTGGACTGGAGTCGTCAGCTCTCAGTCCTAGATCTGCCACCAAATCCCTGTGGGATCTTGGGCAGTTTGCTTAACCTCTCTGACGTAGTGACCTCATTCGTAGAGAGGTTTCGTTTTGATTAAACTCCAGGTTCTTAACAGTTCAGTGGTCAGTAATTCTCATTCATCTCTTTCTATTCCCCTGTCTCAGGAAGTGAGCATCTTCCCTGCATTCCCATCCCTTTTCAGGATGCTCTCTGTCCCCACCTCCAGCCCCTCCCCTGCTCCTCTCGTCTTTGACTCAGCACGTCATTCAGCCACAGACTGTATCTTCTCCCTAAGTACTCCCAGGAAAGCAGCTCTTTGTATCTACTTAATTTTAAGTATAGTTTTTAAAAAGATATATTTCATGGCAATTAAAATGGGCCTGAATTTAACAGGCCCTGTTCTGTATACATTCAGAGTAATATGATCTCTCTCCTAACTCCTGATGATTACGGAGGAGAAGGGCAAGAGATCTGGACCTGAGCAAGGATTTGTAAGGAATGACATGTCAAGACTGAAAAGCAATGCTTGGTGTTTGTTGCGGCCCCAACCCTTTAAGCCAGGCTGGTGCGGGACCCTTGGCCCCCAGCTTACCCCACCAGTGTGCCCTGGACCTGTGTACCCATGCCAGGAGCCAGATGTGCCACCTGGGTTTGGAGGCAGCTCCCCGGGCCTCTACCACAGCCCCCACTTTTGCTTGTTCCCATCCAGCTTCCACTGCAATCCCCTTGACCCACTCAGAGTGATTTAACGGGAAAAGTCCAATCTGAGCCCCGTCTCCAAGGTGTTTACGCATGCCCTCCCATAATTTAGCCCTTGCCTTCCCCCTGCAGATGTGGTCTTGCGATACCTTCTCACTTATCAGCATCCTTCCTTGACTGCCTTCTACAAAAACATTCTGTGCTTGTCTTAGCCCTGAAGCATAGGATACCATAGCACTGTGAACTGAATCATCAATATGCCAAATGATGGATTTGCTAGAACCAAATAATGCAGTAGCCCCCAAATTAACTTCCTACCAAATATTGTTATTTACCAAAAATGTTTTTTGAATTATTTATAAAGTTGACTATAATTTTTTAGATCTTGCAAAAACTTCTGTTTTCCTTTTTTTTAGTTTAGGCTTACGGGATTTAGTTACTGATTATCATAAACATTTCTGAATATCCAATGTATCCATAAGAAGGCTAAACTCTCCTTTGTCCTCTCTCCCAAAGGAGAGGGAAAAATATGGTACTAGCTCTTAAAGTCCCCATTGTTTCATAGACCAAAGGACTAGGAGAACATATTCCTACAATAAATATTAGTAAAAACATCGCGATGCAGCCTGCCTGCTGATTTCAGAGAACTCATCTTCAGCTGGGAGAGTATAGCACTTAGAAATTGCATCGATTCTTAAACATTTAAAGAACTTTAAAACATGCAAAGAATTCTAATCTGGGGACTGTGTGGGAAATGCTTTGGGGTGAGGTATTGGCTGAGGCTGTGATCTCCCTGAGGAGTTTGGGAGAGCATTTTATAGATGCTGCGGGCAGAGTCTCAGTCGCCCCTGCATTGCCCCAGGGAGGAGGGTTCGCGTGGGTAATCTGATGCCGATCTTTTATAACACTAATTTTGATTACAGAACAGACCCAGGAGGGCTTGGAGCACTAATAAGTAATCAGTTTAGGAAGCATCCTTGGAACTACAGGGAGATTCTGACATTCCTACAAAGCCTAGAATCTCCTGTTTAAGCTTAATTAGGGAGAGAGAATATTTTTTATTAATAACGTTCAGGGAAGAAAAAAACAGAAACTGCTTGGGTTACAAAATCATTCCCAGGAGTTTTGGCTTCAGATTTAAAGACAAAACGAGGCTAGATATGAATTCTTTGACTTTGTTTTGGACGCAGTATGAGCCTTGGGGGCTTCCCTGTGCACCAGGGCAGGGTGGGTGAGGTCCCCACGAAGGTGATTGTCATGTTTCACCCACTCTTCCTTGGCGTCTGCCACCAGGAGCCTGAGGTCTGCACACATTCCCAGGCCAATTATCAGAACCAGAGGAGCAGAAATTCTTCAAACCTCTCTCTCTCTCCAATGAGATTCAAACCAAGAAAACTAGTATTACAGGCACTTTGCTATGGGTTTCCAGTGGAATCATAACTGCTTAGCTTGGGGAAGAGGAGAAAAGCAGTGCTGAGTGTAGCCAGGCCGGTGCAGGGTCAGCTCTTCGATGTTTCTGTCCACTGCTTAATACCCCCGAGGAGGGGGAGTCATCCTTCCGTGTCAAGCATCCTGGTAACAACAGGGTAACCCAGGGCTCTGTTCGCCCATTCCTGGTTTATACCTAATGTCATGGTTTAATTATTCACACTGCCCCCTTTCATTTTCAAAAGTGTTCCAATTAGAACAATAGAGCTTATGGTCCCTTCGTGACAAACAGTCCTTTTCCCAGCTAACATTAACTGAGAGCTGACCCTGCCTTAGGCATTGGCGAGCTTGGTGTTATCAATGTGATAATCATCCGTAGGCCCAGGTTACACATCTCCTTAAGGGGCAGAGCCAAGATGCCACGATGGGTATTTGAATTCACATGCAGATTGCTAAGCTATTCGGCCTTCCTCCTAAACCGTATGACCACTGGGCTTCCATTTCATATACTTAGTGAGAAAAAGGTCCATATCCCTTCACAAATCTCCCACGTCTTTCCACTGATTTACTCACAGGAGGTCAGTTGACGGAAGGAAGACTGATATTTTGGGGCCTTGCTGTATCCAGGTGTCATGTTGAATGAAGCCAGTGTTGTCTCCACTCGATGGATCAAGAACTAGACTTTGAGAGCTCAACTAATTCATCTGAGACCATGCTGACAGAAAGCTGTGGAGCTACAATTCAGACCTAAGCTGATCTGATTTCAGTACCTGCCTCCCATTATACCACATTGCCTACCACACGCTGTTCGATTTCCACAAGCCTTTGCAGATTGAAAAAAGCGGGGTAGCAATTCTGCCTAAATGCTATCACTGCAATACTGCGCCCAGAGGTCCAAGACAGAAGCAGCCTTTTCCACCAGTTGATAAATTGACTCCAATATCTAAAAAATCTCTTTCTTCCAGCTCAGGAAGATCTGTGATATCATTTGCAAGTAGATACTCCACTTGTGAGTGTTCACCTGAAACATTCCTGACCTCCTCCTTCCCTTGGCAGAGACCTGCCACTCACTAGCAGTTAAGGATAACAATCAGATGGAAATAACTGATATGATTCATTCATCCATCCAGTCAGTCAGTCATTCACTTAATGCTAACAATAACAATGAAAACCTAATGTGCGTATGAGTGTAACAGCCCTGCAGAGGAAAACCCACTGAGACAAGAAAGAGAGAGTTGTGCAAAGGGGGTGGTGCTAATTTCAATAGGAATGTCAGGGAAGCCCTTTCTTTCTTTCTTTCTTTTTTTTTTTTTTTTTTTTTTTTTTTTGAGGAGGGGAAGCCCTTTCTAAGCCGAGGCCAGAATCAAGTACGGGCATCTGTCATGGAAAGGCATCCAGAAAAGGGTTCCAGGCAGAGCAACTGCTCCTGTACACTGCCAGACCCTGAAAACTTTGCACTAATTATCTCATTTAATTCTCACAAAACCCCTGATGGGAAAGTACCAGCATTTCCTCATCTGTCTACTAAGCACCTGAACCTTGAAGCCACTTGCTTAGGTGCACACCATTTTCAAGTTAAACCCAGGCCTCCTGGCTCCCAGACAGCATCCCTAAGGCAGGCTGAGCAATTCTATGGCTTGGCCGGTGGGCAACGCTTGCCGGCATTTCCAGTGCAAGATTTAGACAATGATCACTAGGAAGAAACATCTGCAAAGCCTGCATCATCCTTCTCATCCTGATCCTTTGTAACATTATTTTTGATTACAGAAGAGACCCGAGAGGGCCTCGAGCCCTAATAACGAATGAGTTCAGGACCTTCATGGTCCCATAGGATGAGGAGTTTAAATTTTTGTGTCCCCAGGTTTTACAGATGTTGGACTCTGACAACCGCTAGAGGCTCCTGCTCCTGAGGCCCTCCCTCACTCTGTTTGAGGGCCCTGGACATTGCAGGCTCTCCCTCCAGCCACCCAAGAACGCCTTCCATATGACACTGAGAAAAGCCAGGCGAGATTGTTCGACCCTCTGTCCCATGATTGGTGGGAAATGGCGTTATTTTTTCTCTGTATGCAAAGGCAATACAAACTTATTGCAAAAACTATTTAGAAATATAAAGAAGACGTAAAATCATCCTTCATCCCACATTGAAAAATCAGTACTATGCATTCTTGTGCATATTCTCTCAGATTCTTTTTATGTGCACATAGACAAATAGTTCTTTTTTAAAACAAACATTTGGTCACTTATACATGCTCTTTGTTGCTTGGTTTTTTTCACATAAAAATATATCGTGAACATCTTCCCATGTTAATGCATATACTTTTACATGATCTATTTTAAGGGCTAAACGGTATTCCGTGATAGCAAAATTCATGGACGGTGTCCCCTACCGTGGACATTAAAGCTGCTCCCAGTTTTCCATACTTATAAACAGCACTCTGATGAGCAGCAAAATATACCTTCATGCCCTCAAATACTTTGTAGACTAAATTAGTAACAGTGGAATATCTGGGCACACATTCGATTTATTTAATTTAGGGTACACATGTTTTAAAGTCCTTGATACACATTGCCACATATTGAGGTAGAAACATTATAGCAACTTCCAGCACCCTGTACAGTGCACAGAGCTAGTCTTTTCCCTGCAACCTCAGTGACGCCTTCCATGTCCAGTCTTGTTCCTGTCGAAGCTTCTGTCAGCACACAAACAAGAAGGCGGCCCCTGCTTCAAACTAGGTGACCCACCCCCTCATCGAGCCATCTGTGGCTCCAGCCTGAGCGGGAGGGACGCAGGGGTATGATCCCCTCTGTGAGTCACCCAGGTCCCGGAGTCTGGGCCCCCCACAGTGTTTGTTTAAGGGCTACAGACAGAGTGAGGAGACATGGCTGTGGGTCTCAGCCTGAGCAGGTTGCCTCCCTCTCAGACGCCCTCCTTTCTTTCCTTCATACATTCCCCCACCAGCCCCTGCCCTTCTGTTTATCATCCACACATTGGAGACTCCCAGCTCAGGCCTCTTCTCAGAGCCCCAGACTCAAATATTCAACATTATCTAGATACTAGCTCCATGAGTATGACTCACAGATGTCTCGAACTCACCATCTCCTCTTGCTCTCCCTGCTCATTCCCTCCATCCCCCCAGATACAGAGGCCCCAAACCTCGGAGCTTTCCCACATGCCTCTCACTATCGCCTCCCCTCAAGCCCATCCACCCAGCAGTCGTGAAGCCCCATCAGTTATCCACCTCTTTCCTGCCCTCCACTGCCACACCCCAGTCCAAGCTTGCCGATGACCGTAGTTCTCGTGTGGGGTGATTGATTGGATGGGAGAGAAAAGAGGAGGAAGAAGCATCTGAATGTGCCCCATGCTAGGATTTTGTTAATGCTCATTGTGCACATGATAAACTAATGGAACAGATACTATTATTACTGTTTCACACAAGAGGAAACTGAGGCTCAGAGAGGTTAATGATTAACCTGCCTGGCCCCACACCACAGTCAGCATTGAGCCTCATGTGTGATTCTTTTTTTAATTTTTTTTCAATTACAGTTGATGTTCAATATTTTATTAGGTTAAGGTGTACAGCATAGTGGTTAGATATTTATATAACTTACAAAGTGTTCTCCCTGATAATTCTAGGACCACCCAGGCACCATACGTAGCTATTATAATACTACTGATTATAGTATTCATAATAATAATATAAATTATTTGGCTACTCCATTTCCTATACTGTATTTAACATCCCTGGGACTATTTTGTAACTACCAATTTATACTTCTTAATCCCTTCACCTTTTCCACCCAGTCTCCCAAACCCCCTCCCTCCCTTCTGGCAACCATCAGTTTGTTTTCTGGATCTATGAGTCTGTTTCAGTTTTCTTTGTTTGTTTTGTTTTTTTACAGAACACATATAAGTGAAACCACACGGTGTTTGTCTTTCTCTGTCCCAGCTGTTTCACTTAGCGTAGTACCCTCTATAGCACAGGTGACAAACACAAGGCCCACAGGCCGAATCTGGCCCCACCTTGTTTTATCTGGACCAGTACCTTCTTTCTAACTGGTGGCAGCGCCAAGCTCTTCCTTAACTATTAAGGGGTAGTTACATTTATACATTCCTAAAATTACATTCAGCCCTTTGAAGGCAACCACAAGGCTGATGTGGCCCCCGGCAAAAATGAGTTCGACACCCCTGCTATCCATCCATGCTGTGGCAAATGGTAGGATTTTATTCTGTTTATGGCTGAGTAATATTCCATTATATACACACATGTATATCTCACATCTTCTTTATCCAGTTGTCTATTGATGGACACTTAGGTTGGTTCCATATTTTGGCTACTGTAAATAATGCTTCAGTGAACATAGGGGTGCAGGTATCTCTTTGAATTAGTGTTTTGGATTTCTTCAGATAAATACCCAGAAGTAGAATTGCTAGGTCACAAGGTGGTTCTATTTTTTAATTTTCGAGGAGGCTCCATACTGTTTTCCACGGTGGCTGCACCAATCGGCATTCACACCAACAGTGCAACAGCGTTCCCTTTAGTCCACATCCTCACCAACATTTTTATTTGTTAATTTATTGATGATGGCCATTCTGACCGGTGTGAGGTGATTTCTCATTGTGGTTTTATTTTTCATTTCTCTGATGATTAGTGACATTGAGCATCTTTTCATGTCTATTGGTTATTTGTGTGTCCTCTTTAGAGAAGTGTCTATTCAAGTTCTCTGCCCATTTTTAAACCAGATTTTTTGGGGAGTTTTGATGTTAAGTTGTAGGAGCTCTTTACATGTTTTGGATATTAACCCCTTATAGGGTGTGTCCTTGGCAAATACAAACAAAAATTTGGTGATTTGTTTTATTACCATATTCGTGGTAATCTGTTATGGTAGCCCTAGCAAACTAATACAGTCTTTATACTCAGTTTTCTCTTCTGTAAATGGGCATATGTAAAGCCTTGGCAAATATCAAAGAACACTCAGCATGTTCTTTTCATTTTGTTGATGGTTACCTTTGCTGTGCAAAAGCTTTTTAGTTTGATGTAATCTCATTTGTTTATTTTTTTCTTGTTTGAGGAGACATATTCAAAAAATATTACTAAGATCAATTGATTGTCATGTGTGACTCTTGCTCAACATCATATGACAAGAGGGACATGAAGGGACCCATGAAGTGGCCCTGGCTGTGGTCCGAGTGAGAGGGGTCTCCCTGTCTGAGGGGTTCATTCAGCACAGGGACTGGATCAAGTCCTGCCCTTGTCGTTTATGGGAGGCAGGAGAGTGTGCCAGTTAAGGGAATGGACCCTGGAGCTTGAATGACTGGATTCAGATAACTCTGCTGCTTCCTGGCTGTGGAGCCTTGAGTAAGTTACCTAGCCTTTCTGTAGTGGGCTGAACGGTGGCCCCCAAAATAGATGTCTGCACCCTAAGCTCCAGAATCTGTGAATGTAACCATATTTGGACAGTCTTTGAAGATCTAATTAAGTAAAAAATCTCAAGAGGAGGAGAACATCCTGGATTATCCAAGTGAGCCTTAAATCCAGTGACAAAGGTCCTTACATAAGGGACCCAGAGAGGACAGACACACGCAGGAAGGAGAGAGCCATGGCGAAGGAGGTGGAGTGATATAGCCACAAACCCAGGAGTAGGGACAGGCACCAGAAACTGGAAGAGACAGACACAGAAGTCACCCCTAGAGCTTCTGGAGGGAGCACAGCCCTGTGGCCACCTTGATTTAAGACGTTTTCCCTCCAGAACCATGGGAGAATAAATTTGTGTTGTTTTACACCACCAAGTTTGTAGTAATTTGTGATGGCGGCCCTAGCAAACTAATACAGTCTTTATACTCAGTTTTCTCTTCTGTAAGTGCCCATATGTTAATACTTACTTCATAGGGCTGCCCTGGGAATTAAATAAATGAATACACCGAAGGCACTTCTCACCAGGAGCTGGCACATAAGGGCTGTAGAAGTAGAATTTTTATGACTCTAATAGTTGTGTTACCTTAGTTTCTTTGAGTTCCTGGTCCCTTCACCTATTAACTGGTAATAGTACAAATTCTTAGTCTAACAACCTCAAAGCTTCTTTCACTGAAGTATGGTCAGAGAATTTCTCCACGCCTCCTCTCTCCTCTGGACTATTAATATTCCATGGCCAGCTTCACTGAAGACAAGCCATAACTTCCCAAATGTGGTGGTTGAAGAGCCATGTTGTGCCCTTGACCTGACAAAATGCTCTGTCCTGGCCATTAGGCCGCTTGGAGATACAACGCTTTCCTCTTTCTCTTGAATGCCACGCGCTGTGGCAGGAGTGGTGGTGGGGGATGGTAGCCTTTGACTAACAACTGAGCTGGGTCACTTGTAGCCATGATGGGGCCTTACCCCCACCAGCAGAGGCAAAGGTGGATAATTAAGACACAGCAGTCCTTAAATCCCTCTCTGAAACTCTCCCTCCACTTCATCCCTTGCTAATGAAGTCAGAGAAAGGATAAAAGCCTGTAATTACACTTGAAGTTAATTAGAGCCCTGCTTAATAGAAAGCTTAAGACAGGAAGCCCAAACTAGTAGATTACCCATTGCTCCCGTCATTCGGAATCATTCTCCCTGGGGTGGCTCTTTTGTAGGTCTCCACTGGGGAGTGAGGACTGTGCTGAATTTACATAAAACTTACATACACACTCACGTCGTGTGTCCTGTCCCCTGAGTGTCTGAGAAAGCTTCAGCATCATTCCTTCCTTCCTCCACATTTGCCCATTAATAAAAGACTAAATCAGCAGAAACAATTAATTTAAAATTCCTTTACTATAAATCTTTTAAATCTGATTGTATAGAACTAAAATTGTCTGCATGCAATTCTCACTTTCTAGCCCAGTACTTCTCAACTGTAATGTGCATGCAGATTACCTAGGGATCTTATTAAAATGCAGATTCTGATTCAGCAGGTCGGTGGGGCCTGAGAACCTGCATTTCTGGCAAGTTTGTAGGCCCTGCTGCTGTTGGGAGGGGCCAGATAGGATAAGGAGGAGAGGACGCACTGTGGGGAGCAAAGGAAAAGTTCTTCTCAGTCCTACCGGCTACGTCACTTTCCTCTTACCTCAGCAACTATTCCCAATTTCTGATGTGGGTCTTGAAGAATGAACGCAGTTTGCCAGTTAAAGGGAGAAGGTACAAGTAATCCTAGGCAGAGGAAACAGCTGAAGTAAAAGCACAGGCCTTGAAGGGTTTGTTTTTTTTTTTTTTTTAATGCTCTTTAAAATATGTCTAAGACTTCCTTTGATTGATAGGGCACACGAGAGGCGAGAGTTCTCGGGGATTACTCTGTGCTCAGATAAGACTTGGGTGTTCAACACCAAGAGAAAGCTCCTCTGGCATAGTATTTACCTGGGGCAGTCTGATTTCTACCAGAAGTCTTAGGGAGGGATATGGGATGTTAGGGATTTCCCTAAAATCAGTCATCACTGAGGCCATCACTGCATCTTTTCCTGGGACTCTGAGCCCAATCATGGGCAAGTCAGTTTTAGTTTTTTATGTCTACTGTTATAAATTATTACAAATTTTGTGGCTTAAAACAGTAGAAATTTATTGTATTATAATTCTGGAGAGCAAAAATCTGAAATCAAGGTGTTGGCAGGGCTTTGCTCCTTCCGAAGTCCCTGGGAGATAATCCATTCCTTGCCTCTTCCAATCTCTGGTAGATGCTGGCATTCTTTGACTTGTCACATCACTCCAAGTATCTCGCATCTTCCACTCTCTCTGCTCTGTCTACATATTTCAATCCTGAGTGTATCTCACCAAATTTCCCTCTGCTTCCCTGTCATAAGGACACTTGTGATTGCATTTAGGGTCCGCATGGATAGTCCAGGGTGAACTCCCCGTCTCAAGGCCCTTAATGTAATTATATCTGCAAAGACCCTTTGTGTTTGCCATATAAGGTAATATACATGGGTTTCAGGGATTAGAACATGGATATCTTTCAGGGATAATTTTTTTCTCCTATGATAGTTAACATTGCTAGAGTATCTAGAGTAAGGCGTACCAAGCACCTAGTCTCTATGGAGAAATTAAAGGTCTTCTTTCTGTCCCTAATACTTACCCTGCTCTTCATACTCACATGTGACCTTTGCGCCTACTATCCCTCCACCGAAGCATCATCTCTCCCCTCTCTGACTATTTGATTCTCCTCTTCCATGTGTCTTCAGGTCAGGAGAATGTCTTCAGAAATGCCTTACCTGACCTCCTGGACCAGGCCAGTCCCCCTCTCATGGCCTTTTCTTTGTTTCTCCTTGCAGAGTTGAAATTTGTCAAGTGTTCTGTGTGACTGTCTCTGGGAGGGCAGTACCCCTGTCTGCCTTGTGTCATCATTTTTCTTCTTAACACTCAGCATATAATAATCAATAAATATTTGGTCAACAAAGGAATGAATCTTGGCTTTAACTCTTATAAGCCATATATAATATTAGTCTGTTGGGGCTGACATAATGAAACACCATTATGGCTGATGATGGTTTCAACAACAGAAATTTGTTTTCTCATAGTTCTGGAGGCTGGAATCACCAAGACCAAGGTGAAAGCAGGGTTGGTTTGTGGTGAGGTCTCTTTTCCTGGCTGTCTTCTCAGTGGGACTTCACATAGCATAAGATCTCTTATGCTTCTTTCTCTTCTGAAATGGACACCAGTCATATTGGATTAGGGGCCCACCCCTATGATCACATTTAAACTTAAGTATCTTCTTAAAGTCCTATCACTAAATACAGTTACACTGAAGGTAAGAGCTTCAACATAGGAATTTGGGAGGACACAATTCAGTCCATAAGGCTATGTGATCTTAAATAAAATCCTTAATTTCTCTAAGCCTTGCTTCTCTCATCCCAGTTCTTTAGGGGCAAGAGCGAGTTTGATCATTAAATGACAGTAAGTGAAATAAATGTGTGTGAAGCACTTTACATATTATCTGACACAAAGTAAAAGTTTTGGTTGTTTCCCCAGAAACAGACAGGATTGGACAGTAAGTACCTTAAAGGGTGCATTGTCTAATAAATCACTATTGGAAGCAACTATGGCTTTAATAAAGGAATGAAGCCTGGCTTTAACTCATGAACTTTGTGTATTAGTCTATTAGGGATGCCATACAGTGGGGAAATTCAGGTGCCTATGTAGAACAAACACCACAGAGTCACCCCCACCCCTGGGGCAAAGGAGCTGGGGGATTCCCAGACCAACTCCCATCAGTCATTGGTTGAGGTCCACTCCCACGGGTGTTCATCATCCCACTTCCAACCTGCTGTGCCTGTGGACAATGGGCATGGATGCCAGGGAACACCTTCAGGCAAAGACATGCCCTGCCGGCTCTGCACAGTAAGGCCTGAGGGGATCTGCCTGCTACAATGAGCCATTAGGTTACAGTCACCCTGCTGGAAGTTTTCAGAACACTAGACATGCTGCTTGACAAAAGGGTTCTGGGGACAAACAGGTGTAAGGCATGCTCAGTGGATGGTTGTCCTCAGGGATTTTCCACTAAAACTCTATTGATGTCCTGTAGCTCAGACATCTAACTTTTTCTAATCCTGTGATTTCTGGCCTTGCTATAGAAAGACTTTTTCATACACTATGTATTGGACTTTAAGGAATGCAAGGTCTCTGATCCGTGCTTCAAGGATTCTCAGTTCTAGCTGATAGAGATGTGACTGTCAAGTAAAGCTGTTTTTAATCTCTTCGCCAGTGGAGCCTCTGAACAGTGTCTGGCACAGAGAAAGTTTTCGATAAATGTTTGTTGTTGCAACAAAGCCTTACTACTGTTGCAATTTCAAAAAAGCATCTGAAAATATGTTCAGTAAAAGCAGTCTCATGAAAAAATAAATAACTGTTTAATCCCCAAAATGGCTGTTTTGAAAGACTTTGAAAGAAAATTCAGCTGAATACACATACATTTGTTGAAGTATTGGCCAAAACGTGTCTTATTCTCCTGACTTTGTTCCTATGGTTTGTAAAATGAGGACCTATACTATTAGAATATTGTCTGCCTTGTGGGGATGCGGGGAACCGCGTCCTCCCCACATCCATGTGAGAATGCAGCTCCGGGACTTAATGGTACTAATGTCCCTCTGGTCCAACTGAGATGAAAAGAGGGTTCCAACTTCTCTTTCCTCCCCCTATACTTCACCCTTCTATTGAATGCTAAGGGTTGCAGCTGTGACCCTGCTAACTGGTGAAAGGAATCAAATTAGAGGACTTCTGACAAGCTGCCTCCCCTTTCTCTCGTCAATGCCAGGCAGAGCTGGCTATTTGTTGTCCTCAATGTCATCTGGGACCGGGGTAAGTCTTTATCATTCTTTCTCATCCTCATCAAGACCTAAGGCTTTGCTGAGCCTGATGCAGTGCCTTCCACTGCACCGGAGAAGCGTGAGAAGTGAGATCTGCAAATAAGAGGCTTTTCTCTGTAGATCGCTGCTCCAGCTGGGCATCCCCACTATTTTTTCCCAACAGTTATGAGAATGGCAACATTCCTGTTTGCCGATCATTATTACAAGGAAAGGTTTTAAACCCTAATTATCACTCGTTCTTTGGAGCTGAGATGGAGGACTAGAGGCTATAAAGTAAATTTAATTGCCTGCTTGATTAGCCATTTGTATACGCAGTGGCCCATGTCTGAAGAAGGAATATTTTCGGGAAGTTGCTCATCTTCCTAGAATTTGTAAAAGGCAGGAGATGGAACACAGTAGCATTCTCTTCACACCCTACAAATGGAAATACTGGCCTTTCTAGGTAAGAGTGAGGAGAGAGAACTGTGACCATCCAGGTTCTCATGGATTAAGTCTCCCTTGGTCTTCCTTGAAGAATGATAATGTAGGTCTTAAAAGACATGCTGTAAAGACAATCTACCCACACTCGATAACCCAGAGAGTGGGGTATTACAGTGCCAAGAGGGTGTTGGCGTCCCTTGGAGCCATAGTGGTAGGTAACCAATGTGGATGAAACCCAGTGACAATGAACGGACCAGATTTTTCTCGAAATGAGGTATGTTGCCTTCCAGTGGTCTGCTGCTAATGATTGGTGACCCTCATTTGGCATTTATTCTTTTGTCTTCCTCACCCCTGCTTGCTGAAAACCCCTGGAGGGAAACTAAACAGTCTTCTAATGCTTATTTGCTGTTTGTTTTCTGTTTCTTCTGTGTTTTGGTTCAACTCAAGTTCAAGAATAATTTCCACATTTTTCTAGGAAATGGTAGCTTTCCTATCTGGGATAGTGATTTTGCCTACAGAATGAGAACCCTGGCACCTTCTCAATGAGTAGGGTGGATAAGGTGAGGCATTTGGATTCAGAAACAGCTATAGGAAAGGAAAGCCAATTCCTTTGTCATCCGAAATTTTTTTCATGTCATTTTATTGATAGTCAGCTGTAAAGGAAAAAAAAAAAGAAACCTATGTTCTTAGTCGTTATGCTACACTGCCCTTGACGAAGGCCTTCAGATTAATTCATTCTTGAGGTTTAACTTGCTTATTTCTTTACAATCTTCTCCAGGATTAATCACACTAACATGGGATCCAGGGTAAAAGCAAATACATTTAGTACAAATCCAGCTGTGAAAATTTTCTAAATCTGTTTGATGAGTTTGCTCACCCATCAGAATGTTGCCTGAGATCAGTTCCCAGAGTCAGGCCTGAGATCAAATCCCTGCCTCTTAGCTCTGTGGCCTTAGGAATGTTAATTAAAATCCCTATGTCTTATTTTTTTTTTCATCTGGAAAAGAAAATTAATAATACCAAATTTGTGAGGCTGTGAAATTAGCGATAAAGTGACCACTAAATCAAAACCTTACTCAGTTTCTTGTTCCCTTCAGATTCTGTTCTCTCTTTCCCCACTTCAGAGCCAAAATAACTGAATGAATTGTCCTCATGTACTCCCTCCATTTCCTTCCCTGTTCCTCTCCTCTTCAACCTGCTCTGTTCTAACCACGATCTCATGTTCTTTGCTCCCAAACTTAATGTCCCCTTCTCACATCCTTTATCGTGGTGAATGGCATGAGCGTCTGACCCAGTGATATCTTTATGATGCCTCCCTCTCTCCATATTCAATCCATTTCCAAATCCTGACTGTTTTACAAATGAATATCTCATAAATCTAGCCTCTTCTTTCCATCTTCATCCACCATCATATCCTGCCTGGACTACTGTAAGAAATTGTTACGTGGTCTACTCTCCTCCACCCACCATCCCTCTATTCATTGTCCCCACCGTGGCGAGGGCATCTCTCATTTGTGATGAGTTTTCTTTGCTTATTCGGCCATTTGGTTAATTCCTATCTCTGCCGCTAGAACCTAAACTCCATGAGGTCAGAAATTGCGTCTGACTTGGCTTACCATTCCATTCTTCGTGCCTAGCACCATGCCCAGCATACAATCAGGGCTAAGTAAATATTCGTGGAGTGAATAAAGCATCCGCCACATAATATGTACTCCTTAAATGAGAGTTCCCGTTGCTTTCATTGTCATTGTCATCATCATCATCATCATCATCATCACCAGGTGATTTTTTTTTACAGAAATACTCTTTCCCCTTCAGATTATAGCTAACTAAACCTCAGTGTCTTTAAATCTGCTTGGCCTAGGGATGTTCTCTGAACTTTTTGTGTTGGACACTAGCACACTCAGAATTTCCATCACTCTAACACAGAGACAAAAATATGTAAGAATTTCAGAGAATAGGTTTGTCTCCCTGCTTTGCACAGTGATCTACTTTCCCCTCTCTCTCTCTCTCAATAATATGTATGTTGTTACCTAATACTGTGTAAAAAGTTACCCCCAAACTTGACAGCTTTTACAAAACAAACATCTCACAGTTCCTGTGTGTCAGGAATCAGGGGGGTGAGGGCCAGCATGGCTGCATCCTCTGGATCAGGGTCTCTCCCAGGCTTCTGTTGAGTTATGTCAAGGCTCAGCCTAGGGGAGGACCTGCTTCCAAGCTCACTCATTTGGTAGGCCTCAGGTTCTCGCCAGCTGCTGGCTGGAGACACCAAGCCTTGGCCACATGGGCTGCTCTCTAGGGCTTCTCACAGCTTTCCCCGGGGGGCTCTGAGAGAGAGTGAGAGATAGTAAGCAAAAGGGAGCCACAGTCAATCAGCAACTTCATCTCAGGAGTGATATACCGTCACTTTTATGGTATTCCTTTCATTAGAAGCAAGCCACTGGGTCCATCCCACACTCAAGGAAAGGGAATTGCACAAGAAGCTGCCTAGTCCAAGGGGTGACTTGATTCCCTCCAGACAAGAGCATGGTTTTCACTTGATTCTTTGAAGCCTTTTCTCCGTTGGGAATCATGGGTAGCATGCCCATCGGGGCCTCAATGCCTTGCCACATCCCTCTTTCACCAAAAGGAAGGAAGAGCAGAACAGGGGGATGGGGCTGGTTCTGCTAAAAAAAGCTCCTGATATAGGAACAATTTCCATTGTCATCGCACGTTCTGCATTAACATGTAATCATAGAGAGGACCCCAATTACCCTCGTCGGCTTGTCTGAGCATCAGTTTCCTAATGACTCACTTTTTAGCTTCCTTATGACTATATTAAAAATAGAACTCTAGAGGTAATAAATACAAAAGGTGTACATTTAGATCTTGGGTTTCTCTCCCTCCCTGCACCCCATCCCCCACTTTGACAGAAATTTTAGTGCTAATTTGAGATCATTCCGAAACTTCATCTACTTTATCTTAATGTACATAAATCCAATATTTGCCATCTAATTTTGATATCAATCCCTCAGCAATAATTAACCAACTCCTAAGTGACTGAATTATCTGTAAGTCTTCACACATTCTCTTATATCACAAGCCATAAGAGGAAGCAGGGAGTAACCTGTATTTAGGAGAGATTCATGGACAATCCTTGGAAAATTAGTAGACATAGATGTCAATTCCAAGCAGAGCTGTGAATGAAGGATTTGGTAGAGGAAAAATGTAAAAATAGACTTGAAGTTATATGACCTATATTTCCACCTTTCATTTCCCTTGTGCAGATTGTCTCCCAGAGAAAGCTGTCCAAATCCTTGCTGAAGCACGGGAATACTGCAGGGAAGTCCTCCATCACGGTAAGCCCTCCCTAGGTGGCCCAGGTGCCCAGTGCAGCTGGCCGGGGCACACCAGACTTGGGGGAAGCAGACCACGTGGCTACAGGGAGTTGATGCCACAATTGCTCAACTGTCCGAGCCGCCTCTTTCTTTTTCTTCTTTCTCCATTCTGCCAATATACTTTTGACCTTTTTACCCCTAGGAAAAAGGGGTAAAAAAAAAAGAAGGATCTGAAAGTGGAGCCATTTGCTTTTTACTAAGCACTGCTGCAATTGCCATATAGGTAGTTTTAGTGAGGGACAGAGATCAGTATGCCTATGGAATTGTGTGAGGTTTTCAAATACTCAAAACCACCTACCTTTGTCTCTCATTTTTCTGAGAATTAAAAATTTGCTCTAATCACATTTAGTACAAAGTTTGATTTGTTGCCAATAGACCAGAGAGCCGAGCATTTAACTCTCTTCTTTAATGTAATCATTTGGAGTTATGCTGTCCTGTTTGGTAGTCACTAGCCACATGTGATGATTTAAGCTTAAATAAAATTATTTAAAATAAAATAAAAGGAGATATTCATTGCTTAGTCATACAAGCCACATATGAAATGCTCAATAGCTACTAATGAAACAGCTACTATTTTGATAGAAACTTTATCATAGAAACTTTATGTGATTTCAGAATGTTCTATGGGTGATACTAGAAGTACTTCTAAATAAAATCTTAGATTTTCCTAGATTTGAAACTTTGACGTCTTATATTAGAGCCTTTGAGAAAAGGTAGAGGAAGTGGTCTGACCATTTGGCTGTGTGGACCAAGATAAATTAATAAGTGAAAGGTAGAAAAAAAGACCAGGAGAATTTAAATTGGTAGGGAGGCAAATTGCCAGGAAGCAAACCTCCTGAGTTCCTTTAAACATTTCTTTTTAACTTGAAAGTGACAATTTATATTTTTTTAGCGTAAGATACTTTTGGAAGGAAAAATTCAAAAGGATCCCTACTGGTGAAGGTTATGAGCCTTTTTACAATAACCTACCTAAGCTTGTTGCTTAAATATTTGAAATGATGCAGTCACATCAAAGCTTTTTCTTGATGGCCATGTTCGATCATGAACAAATGTTTCAAATGGCTTCAAAGACCCCATGGGTGCTTCAAAAAGCCATGGACCCAAAGGTTGACTCCCAGACCCCAAAACCCAGCCAGGCCTTGGGGCGGCAGGCCCAGACAAGAGATCTGCCGTGGTTCTTTCTCATGGAACAAAACCTCACCTTGCTGCCTTTTCTCTGAAACACCTCAGAGATTTTCTTTCTATGCACATCCTGCAGAAACTTTATCTCCTTCTTAATTTTAAATACTTCAATGCTCCTCTTAAACTTGAGTCTTTGGATCCAAACAATGGTTCTGTTAGCTTTTGGAAAACACTTGAAAATATGTTCCAATTTTTCTTTCATCCTCTTTCCAAAGGTGTCTGTGACCTCAAAACAGTTAAAGACCTCTGCTCACGGGAAGTGTTGGAGGCATTAAGGTGATTTGGTGCAAAAGAGAATCAAATGAAAAATCTAAATAGGATGGTTTCTGGTTTACCAAGAAGTTCGTGCATTTTACTGTTTACCTGGACTCATGTTTCCTACTTCTTAGGTGGTCATAGGTTTGGGGGTGGATTTCCCTCGGTAGGCAAATATTTTGGCTTTAATATTCAGTGTCAAATAAAATTTTCCAGAGGCTACCAGTGTGGACCCAACTCATAGTGGATAAGTTGAACTCAGATAGATTGGAGATAGAATTGATTTAAAGCTCAGTGTCTCCACATAACCAGTTTGATAAGGGCACCCACATGCTATGGTGAAGTCCTAAACATTATTTGTTTGAATGGTTGAACCTATCTACAACTAGGCTAGTCCCTAGATTTTTGCTGTTACTGCTTTTTTCCATAACTTTTTCCACCAATTTCTGCTCCAAGGCTTTGGGAGTCACTGAGTATTAAATATTGGAAAGTGACTTTATGAAAGAGGTTCTTAGGTAACACCGTCTTTTCACTTATACCAAAACCCTTGTCAGGAGTTCTATTCTTGAGAGTTAAGGCCTTAGATATCTCTCTATCCATCTATCTTCACATCTCAGAAAGCCCAGGGAGAGTCTTTTTTGAAAATTATGAATTAGAACATTTTTTTTTTGATGGCCATATAATCATTGGTCTGGAAAGAATGTAGGGACTGGTTTATTTTCCCATGCTTCATTGGTCTGACTCAAAGCAGTGGAGAAATGTTACTGCTTCTCCTTATTTTCAACTTCCCAAAGGAAAAATGTGTGTGTGTGTGTGTGTGTATAAAATTATTTATGGGCGTGCCATCCAATGCTTCGTGACCCTTAAAGAAAGAAGCTCTTCCTAACTGCTGCCCCATCTCCTGTGTTCTCACGCTCAGCATAAATGAAACCTAGTTATCTACTGTTGCCTATTCTAGAGAGTTGCTTTGAGCACCCGGAAGTGCTCTGCCATGTGCACTAACATTGTAGAAAACTCCTTTCCCAGCACTGGACTTCATTGATTTTTGAACCAAGTCTGAGCAGAATTTGTTCATGAATTCCTGGGTGGAGTGGTCCAACCACTACTGCAGCTGATGCATGCTTTTTCCTTTAGGTGATTGCTGAAGAATTATCTGGCAATGACGACTATGTTGAACTTGCATTCAACGCTCGGAAATTGGATGACAAGGTAAAGTGTTTGGCATTAATTTTATTGAAGGAAGTAATAAAGCCAGCACACAACGTTTAATCAGATTTTCCCCTACAGCTTTGTTTTCCCTTTCAACCCACGTTATTAAACAGATCAAAGATTTCAGAGAGATCTGTAAAGTAAGGCTTTTCCCAAATTGCGAATTAGTTAAGGAGTTGGGGGAGGGACTCTAATTAAAATGGGACATTTTTATGACACCAAGACTTCATTTTGTTCTCAAATGCCACAAGTCAGATGTGCATGGGTAAATATGATTTAACCCCCTTGCTAGGGACATTTTAAAAGAAAGGAGAAGATGTGAATGGGAAGAAAAGTGACATTTATTAAGCACCTATATTTACCAGAGTTAAAAGCTTTTCATGCATTATCACATTTATTCATTCATATAACTTCCATGCAACAGGCATTATTAACACTGTTTTGTAGACGAGGAGACAGATTCAAAGATGAAGTAACTTGTCTAAGGTCACATGTGTTAGTCCAGACAATCCAAGAAAGGAGTAAACACACAAGGGTTTTGTTAGGAGACATGCCTGTGTAGGGAACAGAAGGAGGAAGTCTGCGGGAGCGGACAGACCACAGTGCAAGTCTGATGAGTAAAGGAGAGGGGGAAGGAAGGGTGGGTGGCTGTGTGCCGGAATGCCATGCAGTCTAGAAGTTTCAGCAAGGAGTCCTAGAGCCAAAACTGCCTGACAAGTTCAGTAGTCTCCACCGGCAGGTTACCCTGGAATTAAGGATAGATGGAGTGTTATGAGAAAAAGGAATGCTCCAGAATTTAGGAACTGATCACAAGACCAAGTTCTAATTGAAGTTGTATCCATTTTACTGCGCGTAATTGTTGAACCAAGCTCTTCACTTGTCTGACCCCTTCTGTATTCAATAGCTAAATGAGACCAGTTAATCTTAGCATGAATAAGCAGTTAAGACTTTGTGGAACTGAAAAGCAATGCCATCAAAACAAGGCTTGTGCGAAAAGTAACCACATAGCTCAAAATATGTTCCCAAGCATTTGGTATGAAGTTTAAGATCACAAACCTCTAGGGGACCATAAGATCTAGACCCTGAAGATCAGCAGTGTTTACTATATACTGTACACCTGGTTTGTGGAGTTAGTCCTTGGCCTCCTCAACTACACATACAGTCCCTGGCTGGGGCAGCTCATGGGAAGCCAGGCCTTGGCTCAAGTTCAGGGTTGAATTTGCAAACAGTATAGCTGGGGCCCTTTGTCAGTCGCTCCCCCTGTAACATGCAAAGCATGTTCTCAGGGCCACCGCATATGTGGTTAAACTGATGTTTCGGTTCCATGTCTGTCTAACTCCCATCTGTATTCTTTCTACTATATCTCACATCTTCCACCCACTCACAGGCCATATTTTTGTTGTGTGTACAGAAAAAGTTCTGCAGTCTCCACTTCTTTAAAAAAGAAAAAAGGGGGAATTTCCACACCATATATTTATGATTTCCCTTCAGCCACATCCTTAATCAGAAAACATATCACATTCATAACTGCATTCACAAAGGACTCCCTTTTCCTAGGGTACACCCAGAGAAGAGGGGATTTGGGGGTGTGGCACCACTCTTTGTAAGCCTAATTGCTCACAGGCGTTGGGCTGCAACAGGTCAAGCAGTATCTTAAGCAATTTCCTAAAGTCTTAAGCAGCTGTTTATACCTTGGCATAGGTCGTTCACTTTCACCCACAAAACTCTCAGCCCATTTGTGCATTCATTCATTTACTCTCATTGGTTCATTTATTCACAGATGCCTCAGGCATTTACCAAACCTTTGTTGCATGTTTGCTGTGCATCAGGAGATGGGGGGAAAAACATACTTTAAACCACTCTCACACCCACAACCTGCAATTCACCATCTTAGTGAAACATAACTATAAACAACAAATGAAATAATAATAGTATGGCCGTGACAGCATGTGACACACCAAGTGTAACCAGAGTGTCCTGAAAAGGGTAGTTCATTCTGCCTGGGACATCAGGAAAGACTTTACCCTTATAACTGAATTATATTTAAATTTGTTAGTGTCCAGAGTAGACTGTGTGAAACTTTCACAAAGTGCTACCTTTTGACATTCCACAAGCTTGGTGCCGGGAGCTGCAGTGTGCATTATTTCAGTTGGGTGTAAGTTTTTCACCTTCAGTTCCTTGGGACAATTTTGCTCTTTCTCCCGATCACATCCCCAGGTTTTAGAATAATTCACCAAACCGCTTTCTAGTGTCTTTTCTGGTGCCATTATAAGCCATTGTGTCCGTGTGTAGCAGTGATAAGCTACTCATTTAATGGCTAAAAATGCCTTCTTTCTTCCTAGTAGTCTCTTAAGTACCACTAATTTGTCCTCTGACTGACTTAGGTCACAGTGCAAGGAGACTTTAGGGTTTGTTAGTGGGCCCATTGGCTTTCAGGGGTTTGAACAGTTTCCCTTCATTCCAACGAGCACTGCTTACGAAACTGAAAGAGCCCCCATGTAGCATTTAATCTGGTTCTAGATGGCCATTCCCCCTTGACTGTGCTGATTGCCCAGGGCCCTGGTCACTGCTGAGCCTCACTGCCCCAGTGCTGCAGACCCCAGGTCCTTCATCATGTGCTGATATCTTGCCCAGACTCCTTAGTACCAGAGAGGAGTGGGCCCTTCTCAGAACAAAGCAGAGGCCATTACTTCAATGTGGACTGGAAGACAAATGGTCTCAGGTGGAAAGAGGGCAAGGCATAGAATTTAAGAAACAAGAGATACCATAAAGATCATCTCATACAGCCTCTTCAGGAAATAAACACTGTGATTGGTTTGATGATTTACCCAAAGACATTACTACTGCACTGGTTATCTATTGCTGCATAAAAAACCACCTCAAAACCCAGTGACTTAAATGAACAATACTTATTATATGCCATGATTATGGGGGCCAGAAATTCAGGCAGGGTTTATCTGGGCAATTCTTCTGCTGCTAATGATGTTGACAGAAGTCACCCATGACACTCAGCTCATAGAGGGGTTTGTCTGGAGAGCCCACTGTAGCTGTACTCACATGCCTGGCACGTGGGATGGCTGAAAGCCTGGGCTCAGCTGGCTTGTTCAGCCAGAGTGCCTACATGGTCTTCGGTTAGCCGCATTTCCTGCACGATGGCTGGCTTTTCCCAGAGAGAGCATCCAAGAGAACCGGGCGGAAGCTGTATGTAGCCTTTTCTGATGCAGCCTTGGAAGTCATGCATCACCCCTTCTGCTGCATTCTGTTGGTTACAAGTGGGCCATAAAGCCAGCCCAGAGGCAAGGAGAGGGGAGCCAGACTCCATGCCTTGATGGGGGAGTGGCACAGTCATATGGTAGAAAAACACGTGGACAGTGGACATGGTGGTAGCCATCTTTGGAAAATACAATCTGCCCCAGTGTTTTTGTAGTCAAACCAAAATAAGATAGTATAATTATTTCACGTCACAGCTGGAAAAATAGTTCCCAGAGATTCTCAAGGAGGACCTCTTTCCAATTTTTGGAATTAAATGATGTTCTAGCTAACTACATGTTAACAGTTGAACTTCTTATATCTATTAATTGAGAAAATATATCATGACTAAAAGCCACTGAAATAAATAAAGCTCTTAATTTAAAAAATTTGGTAAGATGTATCATGTCAGCAACTAATTTCTAGGTACATTTGAAAAATTGCATTATGAATATGTGGGGAAAATATGCTGTATCTAATTCAGACCACAGTTGTAGGAGATCTGGATCTCCAGCCCCTTTGCAGCCATTCTGGTTGCCCCAGGTATCCAAGTACCTCCTGTAGAAAGCGTCTGGTCTAATGCAGTTGCCTTCTTTTACAGAGGACATTGATGTGCAGAGATGTGAAATGACTTACCCAAGGCCACACACACACACACACACACACACACACACACACACACACACACTTCAATATTTCTTCAGGGAAGAAGGTTACTGAATACCAGTTGGATTGATCTTAGCTGGAAAGGATGTGGTGGTGTTCCCGTGTATTTCAGGGAAGTAGGAAGCCGGGGAGGGGGGGTGAGGGAGTGCTATAGGCAGCTGTCTTCCAAGTGTGGTCCCAGGTCCCAAGCCCCTTTCAGAAAAATACATGAGGTCAAAACTATTTTCACAATAATAATGTTAAGACTTTATTTTCTACCTTCACTCTCCTTCTCTCACACATGTGCCATAGTTTTGCAGAAGCTACATGATGCCTAATATCACAACAGATCAAATGGAGAAGCAAATACAGCAATCCTGCTGCCTTCTATGAAGCCAGTCATTAAGCTGACTTACAAAAATGTAAAATAATGCCATTCTTCTCTTTTAAGTTCGCAAAATATAATTATTTTCCAGTAAAAATGCTGCTTCTGTTATGACATAGTGGGTTTATTTTGATTATTTTAAAAATGATATGCCATATGACCATTTTTTAAATTTCCCAGTTTCAATTTATAATATGGTAAATATTGATAGATACAATCCATGTCAACAAAAGGTCTTTGGGGTTCTCAATAATTTTTAAGAGTGTAAAGGGGTCTAAGACCAAAAGTTTGCACACCGCTATTGTGGGGTATACCAGGGAGCGCTAGGCACTTTTGCAAACCACAATGACAGAGCGATGTCCCTTTTACTTTGATAGAAACCGTCATTTTTAACTTGTCTTTCCAATGTTGTTCAGCAGACCATCTACCTGAAATGGAAATCCATAGTCCTTGAAATCTGAGAGGTAGCCTTCAATGAGAGCTGCAGGTACAATAGACTAAGTTTGCAAGAAATAACTTAGTATTTATCCAATAGCAGTGCAGGTCACTTTGTGAAGAGATGGGCTTTCTACCTTTTAAAGCACCCTCATCACATTAGCAGCGAGTTAGCGGTTAATCTAACAAGTAAATAGTAAGTAGTCACTTTGGAACATTTAAACTGACAAGGTACTACTCTTTCTCCCCTTTTTCCTGAGAAAGTGTTTGTGTTGGTGTGTTGGGACTGATTCTCACACCGGTGGTCTCCACATCTGTAATAGCAATCATTACCAACTGCGCTTGGAGTGTTCCCACGATGCGAGTTTGGTGGGGCGCTGTGTAAGCGCACAAATCTGCCTCTCAAGCCAAGGTTAGCAAACGTTCTCTAAAGGGCCAGATGGTAAATATTTCAGACTTTGCAGGCCATATGGTCTCTGTCCCAAATACTCAGCTCTGCCTTGGAAGCATGAAGACAGACATAAGCAATATGTAAATGTATGAATGTATTCCAATAAAACTTTATTCACCAAAGCAGGCAGTGGGCTGGATTTGGGCCATGTACCCTAGTTTGCCAACCTCTGTTCTAAAGCTATGTTACATCTCTACCTGCTGTGCTGTGATTTTACTATGTTCAAGTATGGATGCCTAAAAACTAATCCAGCCTGCATTAAGGATAGCAAATTATAATTAATGAGCATCTCCAGGGTACCAGGTATCAGGAGTCTAACCTACATAACTGTATTCCCAAAGGTGGGTATTGTTATTTCCACTTTACAGATGAAGCAGAGTGAGGCGAATTAACCAGTTTGCCTGAAGTCACAAGGCTAGGAAGCTGTAGAGTCTGGATATGACTCCAAATCTTTCAGACAATCTTTTCTAGTACCAATATTGTATTTTCAAGATCACTGTCCTAGAAGTGCACTGCTTCCTTTTCTACTCCAAACCTCAGATGATGCCTTATTGCTCTCTCACTTGACTAAATGTCTTTCATTTTGGACTAAAAAGGCAGAGTAGTATGGCATCCAAGTTATTAAAAAACTTCAGTAAAATATCTGTATAATTCATCATACTGCACTAAACTGTCCCAAGGCCCATCTTAGTGCTGATAGTCAAGCAAAGAAAGCTGAAAAATCCAGATTGTGGTCAAGTAGGCATACAATTAGGGGCAGAGTTGTAGTTTTTAAGCTACAGATTTCTTAGTGTATACTTAAGATATTTTTGAGCTTCTTATGAGTTGTTTTCTTTCCAGAGATCATATGCCTTCTTAACAATAATCATCCCCGATACTTGCAGAGGACTTTACAATGTGTCCTCAAGCATCCTCTCTTACATTGGTAATGATCACAGCAGCAACACTCTCTGAGCACTTACCGTGTGCCAGGGCCTGGTCTCAACACTTCTTGGGCATCAGCTTCTCGAATTCATCCACACTGCCATGAGGCGAAAGGTGATCCCTTCCATTTATAGATAAGGAAACTGAGACTTGGGGAAATGAATTGCCTTGCCCCAGGTCATCCAGATTGTGTACGGCGGAGTCAGAACTTGAAAGCGGCTCTGAAGCCAGTGTGCTGCATGTTAGATTTTTAGTTACTTGAGAACAGAGACTTTATCCATTCTGTCTTTCCTTGATATGTACTGATAGCACCTCTGTGCTGGTCCTAAATAGTCTTTTAAGAGAACATGAAATAAAACAGAAAAAGCATTGTAATATACTACCAAGAGAAAAAAATAGGGCACTGAAGTGTATAGAGAGGATGATTACAAATATATTTTTTAAAAAGGAAGAAAATTATGTCTAGATTCTAGAAAAAAACGTACCAAAATGTTATTAATAGTTATAGAGTTATAGGTAAGATTGTGGACTACTTTTCCCTTCTTTGTATTTTTTCATCTTTCTATTTTCTCTTTTTCCTGTTTTTAAATTAAAATGGTAACCTTTTTAAATTATCAAAAGGAAAAGAAATCAATAGATTTCTTCCGGAGGGGTCAGCACCTTTTAAGTACAGTTCACAAACAGTTCCCTGAGGGATCAACAGACTATTTCAAAGAGGCAAAGCCTGAAGTTCCTGGAGAAGAAGCCCAAGGGCACCTAGGAACAAGCAAACGTGGCCCACTTCCATTAGGGAAGGGAGGGAAGAAGGAGGTTCCAATTTTCTTATGATGAGTTTTGGAACAGAAATAGGCCCCGGGGCGAATGTCTTGAGTAAATGCAATGAGGCGGAAATCAGCTAGCTGCGTGTCTAGGAGGAAAACAGGGGCCATTCTGGTGGGGAGGTGAGGTCTGCAGGGCAGACTTATTAATGAGAGCATGAGGGTTCTCGACAAGAGTAAGGCAGTGGTAATCAGGCACCTACAGAAATAGAATGGAAGAGTATTTTCCAGACTCTGGGTGTCGTGAAGTTTGATGTTTAGTCCTGGTTGGGTGGGGAGGACAGCCACAGGAAAGATAATTCTTCCCACTTCCCCTCTCTTCTCTTTCTAAGGGATCCTACAAAGTGTCTAGGGTGATATTCTTCACTGCAGCGCCACTATTGTTTTCCTGCTCAGAATCCATCTGTGGTTTCACACTGCCTCTCCAGGCAGGTGCAAAGACCAGATGCGCATGGAAGGCCCCTCTCATTGTGGAGCTGGCTTTCTCAGCATCGTCTCCAATCCCCCCCACTACACATCCTGAGCTGCAGGGAACCAAGCTACTCGGTGTATCCGCTCTAAGTTTACTCTTCACACCTTTACTCAGCCTGTTTCCTCTCTGCAGATACCCTCCCCCAAACCATAGTTTCCAGTCAAAATCCATCAACTTCCCCTCTTCTCTGTTGTTCATCCACCCATTCATTCATTCACTCATTCACACTTAGCCCTCAGATATGTTTACTTGTGTACTTGTCTTATAACAAACCGAGATGGTTCTTCAGAGGCCTGAGAAGAGGTTTTAGCCTTTCTTAGTAGTCTAACATCAAGCGCGAAGGCTGTATGATGAGTACATCCCCTAAGAATATTTTGTTGAGGTGAAGACGATGATGGCTGTGGCTTTATTCTCCTTTGCAGCAGTCTAGATTTTGGGGGGTGGGGCAGAGATCACATGCTGAAATACATGTAAGTGTCATAACTAAGGCTATTGCTCAGAGAGCTTCCTATACCAGGTGTTCATGTCATTCATTCATGTATTTATCTATTGGTTCATACATTCAATAAGCACTGTATAGCACTAAAAGCTAGATACTATGGAACATGCTGGAGAAATAGAAATATAAAGGAAAATAAGACATAGTTCCTCCTTTCTGAGAGTTTACAATCTATTGGAGTAAAAAAGTTTAAAAGAAGAATATGGATTAGGTCTGCTTCCAGTAATAAAATACCTGTTCGTTTTACATAATTCTCCCACTGAAAATAACTATAAACTCTGGATAAGATACAAGAAACATCTGTGCGAGAGTCCTAAGGCAGCCAAGATTTGATGAACCAAGAAAGACTTGAGAGAAGAAAAATCCATTGAGGCGAATCAGGTACCCCATTCAGAATTTCCACTGAAGGCAATTCCTCAAGGCTGATTAGTAAAACACCTTGGATAAAAAAGCTGGGAAGCCTAGCAGAAATATCTAGTAAGAAATAGAGAAACTGAGCAAAGTTTCTGGTAGTCTCATGGAACTGGGGAAGCAACCAATACTAAAGTTCAGGACTCTGAGAGAGCTGTGGTGAAAGCTTTGGAGATGCTTCAGAGAAAGCAAGTAGTACAGCAGTCTGAGCGACATCTCTCAAGGCATTCACTAATGAGCAAATATCACAGAGAGGAACTGAACAAAGAGCTAGGACCAAGAGATTATGGAGATAAGCAGAGCCTTCTAAGGTCTTGCAAATAATAATTGGCATCAAGGGCTTGTCAAGGAGGAATAGCCCTCATAAACACCCAGTCTTTTAATTGGAGCCCTTTAAGGATACACCCAAGCAGTAAAGGAATCAGGAATAGATCGGGCTTTTGCCAGAAGCTAAAGACTCGTCTAAAGGCTTTATAATTTTTTTACACAGTGTCTAGTATTTAAAAGTTAACTAGCATACCAAGAGACAAAACTAAGAAACAGATAATAGAAACAGACCCATAGGTGATCAAGATACTGTGGACATCTGACATGGGCTTTACAATAATTACAATTAACATGTTTAAGACAACCGCTACACTGCTTCTCAAAGAACTGGCATTTAAATTGATCTTTGAAGAATACATTGATCTTAACAAAATACTTCTCAAAGGATGGAGAGTTCAGAACAGTTCATTCTAGCCACGGTTGGATCACAGGAATGTAAAATAAAATAGGGAAGGATCAAATCCAGGAATATTTGATCCAGGACTGAATTAGATGTATTTGTGCAGAAGAAGGGACACAACTCGTTTTTCTTTATGTGTCTTTTTTAGGATTTCTTCAGTAAATCTGACCCATTTCTGGAAATTTTTCGCATGAATGATGATGCAACTCAGCAGCTTGTACATCGAACTGAGGTAAGAAGAGTCATCTTCACCTATGCCATCTCGTCCCTAAAGATGATAAATTGACCTGTTTTGAGAACCCCTTTCATTTCTTAATATCTGTAGCTATGTGCTCAGACATGGAGTCCTCACTCTTCTCAAGAAGACTCTTTATTCTCAGTCTAGATATTAGAAGAGAAGACCCTTTCTCACCCAAATTTTTCATTATTGACCTTCAATGCAGATAGTCAGCAACTTATTAATAATAAAAAATGTAAACATTTAATGCAGGTGACTAGGTGCCAAGCATTATTCTAGGTGGTTTTATATGCATTATTTTATCTACTTCTCACAACAATCCCTTGACATGCTTATTATTACCCCCATTTTGCAGTTGAATAAACTGAACTTTTAGGAGGTCAGATCACTTTCCCAGTCTCACAGTTAACAAGGGGTACAGCTGGAGTTTGAATTGAGTTTGCTTGACCCTGAGCTTTACCGTAGTTTGGGGAGGCAGCTTGCCTCCTCAGGGAAAGTTCGTACACTGGACTGAAGTCCAGCTTACCATGTGGACAGCTGCCCTGTCTCAGTAGCCACTTGGTCCAGCTGCATCTCCCTCTCACCTTCCCTCTTTCTCCATGTGACTCCTCTTATGCTTCACTATCTAACTCCCCACTACCCACTACTACACACCACTCAATAACCAACCCCAACTCTATTTTTTATTTTATTTATAAGCAAGTACAAGAGAGATTCTGTGAAAGTAAGCAGTACGTTGATAAGGAGGAAGTGGGGTAATTTTGATGACTGGCTTGGAGAAGACTCTATTGTGCTTACCAGTGGTAGGGCAAAGGAAGAAAGAGCCCTTGTGACTTGTAAGATGATAGTTGGGGTGCCATGTTCCCAGTACCCCACACTGGAAATCCAGTTCCATTTTCCTGAAGTGACAGAGTTGCAGGGAGCATTAGGGAGACAAATATGCCATACTTAAAGTAGACAAGAATGGAATGGTCTTGAATGGACTACTCTGTGGATATTTTCTAGGGCATAGTAGGTATTTAATGCAATATGTTTAGTAAAAGAATGAATAAATGAATGGAATTGAGTATAGACAGTGTGCCCACTACATATTATAGCACAATGTGATTCTCTGGAACTTAATCCCTGGGGAACAGATTGAGATACAAATGGGATAGTCTCCCACCACTGAATAGAATCTTTTCACACCTAAAGATTCCTTTGGTGGGACAGGCTTTTACAGGAGAAGTAAATAAGCTTTTTGGAGGATCGGAAGTGGTAGCCACTCAAGCTCACTGACTCACTGCAGTCAGTGAATGGAGGCTTTCGTGTGCAGGGAGAACAGAGATGGATGGTGAATTATGGGACTTCTCTCATAAGATCGTTCTCTCCTTTCTCCTGACAGCATTTCTCTTCTCATCCTTAATATTGGTAAATTCTCCTATCCCAAGAATCGCTAGAACTTCTCCCCATTACCCCACTGCTGAGGGGCTTGTGGAGTCTCACAAGGAATAGGATTGCAAACTTTTCCAGTGAGTCAAGCAATGTAACACTGATTTTTCCTCATGGACATGGACGTTTCCCCATTTTAATTAGAGAGAAAATTTCCAGTTGAAATTTTGATTTGCTACTACATTTTTCCAAACTGTTGTGATAAAACATCTCTACTTCTTAGTATTTCCATATAAAGATGAGAATTTTGAACTAACCCAGACAATTTTATGTAACTTCTTCTCACTGTCACCTTGATCATCCCAAGGCAAAGTCACACAGGAGAATTATTTTTCCACTTTAGTGAATTAAGAGAAATTTAATAATGAGCCCATGATCATGAATAATTATAATAATGAATAACTCATAGTTACACTAAGGAGTCCAGTAGAAAAGAATGTCACTTATAAAATAATTATGTTATTTAGATAATTATTTTTTTTACAATGCTAAGACCTGCTAACTAAAAACTTCATAGGAAGAAAAATCAGTGTGACAGAACTTCATTTAAGTTCATTTGCAATGTCCCCTAGAGCCAGTGGTTATACGCATCAGAATCACCTAGGGGTGCCCACCCTCCAGAGTTCCTGTCTGTAGATCTGGGTGGAACCTAGAAATTTGCATTTTAAACAAGTGCCCAAGTGATACTGTGCCTGCTGATTGGGTAATCCCACTTTGGAAACCCCTGCGCTAGAGTATACAATACAGTCTTAGGCACAGAGAGACCATCATACATTCTAAAACAAAGTGAATTATTTGAATCATAGTGATGACGGGATAAGACTTGACACATATGGACCCTCAGGCAGGGTTAGCCAAGTTCATGATTAGTAAGCTGCTTTTAACGGGGTTTCACTATATTATAGACTTAGTTTGTGACACTGAAGATCTAAACATCTGCCCTATCTTTCTTAGGACAGGTAGTGTAAGTATCTCCTGGAATTTTTCTTTTAGAAACTTCTCTTCTGATTTGCAATCTGACCTAATTCAAGGTCATGGGTTACCAAAGTCCGTTCAGTTCTTCAGCAGTAGAATTGTCCTGCCAAACCTTCACACCTACCAATAGTCTTTGCCTATGCTGACCTCAAAAGAAGAAAATTTATGCCATAGGACTGTCAGTCCTCCAGAACATAGGATCTTTTATCGGAAGCCAGAGGCAGCCCCACCTTATTGATTCCAACCCCTCTTTATATAGAACGGCTCATCCCCAGTATATACATACTGGACAGTATTACTGTCATTATTCTTGAAACAGCAGCCAGGCCAGTGGTCACAGGAGTTCTGCCCATAATGACCCACTTTAGTGGACACCCTTAAAAGATTTACTACTCCAGGTTTTTATTAAGGCACCCATTGCAGAAATTGTCCTTGTCGTAAGTGCCAGAATGCTTCTCAAGCAGTTTTTATGTTGAAGTGTGAAAATGTCATGCACTTCCCCCCCCCACAACCATCCCTCTCTCTCTTTTTTCTCAGGTTGTAATGAATAACTTAAGCCCAGCCTGGAAATCATTCAAAGTATCGGTGAATTCCCTGTGCAGTGGAGATCCAGACCGCCGGCTGAAGGTCAGAAATCCATCTATGTCTGAGAAATGCAGTTTTATGTATTTAACCCTCCTCTTTCTCCTCAGGTGAATGTTGGCAAATCAAAAATTTTCTGTACCATTTAACCAAATCCCTTAGGATCTTTTTGGAAAAAGTGGGGGCTCTTTTCTCTGCTATAGCCATTGAACCTGATGAGCTAGCCCAAGATAAATCCAAATTTTGTTATGTCAAGAGGCAAATCTTATGGCTTCTCAGAGACAAATTGTGGCAATAACTTCAGAACATAATGGAGAGTTATTAAAAACACAAATACTGCTATATGGATTATCTACTGTTGCATAACAGACTATTCCAAAATTTAGTAGCTTAAAGTAATCACCATTTCTGTAGCTTAAAATTCTGTGCTTTGGCAAGTTGAGCTCACCGAGGAGGTTCTTCTGTTGGTCTTGCTTAGACTTCCTCACACATTTGCAGTCAGCTGCACATGAGCGGCTGTCATCTGGAATGACTAGGGTGGTTGGGCCATATGGCTCTCACCTGCTAGCAGGCTAGCTTGGCCTGATACACGGAGCAGCCCCGGGGTTCCAAAACACCAGGAGCACGAGCTGCGGGGTCTCTTGAGGACTAGTCTTAGAACTCTTACATGGTCACTTCCTCCACACTCTATTGGCCAAAGCGAGTCACATGGCTGTCCTAGACTCAAGGGGTAAGGAAATGGGAAATAGACTCACCTCTTGGTGGGAGGAGTTTCAAAGTATTACAGCCATTTTTTTTCATTTCACCACAAATGTATTTTGAGTATCATGGGAATGTAGAAGTTGGAAGAGAAGATGCACTGTGAGAGTCAGGATGGCCAAAGGAAGGCGAGAGGCTGAATGCCAGAGGGAGTTTTTCAGGAGACATTGCCTACGGTCTGTGGTCTGGCCCTCTCTCTTCCTGAGAAGTCCAGAAGCTTGGACATATTATCAGTGTCCCAGAGTTGATTAACGTTGACTGAGAAGCATGACCATCAAGCTGAATTAACATTCACCTCAGCCTCACCAGGGCATTTTCTCCGTGTGGGCAACCCATAGGGCAGACGATTGTCAGAAGGTTGCTATGACAGCCAGAGAGCAAAGCCGGGGATGCTGGATAGTGGCCAATGGCTTCAGACTCTAAAAGTCTGGGGCATCCGTCTCCACGATAGGAATATAAGGCCACTGGACAGACTAAACATTCCTGTCGGTCTTTCAAGGCACCAAATCCCATGGAAAGGGTTATATGGGCGTTGCCAATGTTTGTCTTTGAAACTTTACATGTTCCTCTCTCTTTTGCCCCACAAATCTTCTTTCTTCTCTCTTTCTCCACCACTGGGTCATTTCAAAGCAAATCCAAGATCAGGACAGACTCACCTTTGGGCACAGCAAGCATAGTGACACTTTTAAGAGCCTACGAAAATATTTTAATTGCTTTTAAAATCAGAAGGAAAAAATGAACTTGTAAGGCAGAATAAAATGTTTTAATCTTTTCTCACATCAGAAACCAATGACATTTTTAGGATCCCAAAAATCTATTATAGCAAAAAGTGTCTAAGGCCAACAAAAGTCGCGATGTGGCCATGTGCCAGACATATATCATTTCATCCCAAAATACTTCAGCATGTATCTCTGAAG
Organism: Micronycteris hirsuta; assembly: GCA_004026765.1. NCBI lineage: Eukaryota > Metazoa > Chordata > Mammalia > Chiroptera > Phyllostomidae > Micronycteris > Micronycteris hirsuta. The sequence continues at coordinate 49,550 of PVJI01003111.1, forward strand.
GTAAGGAATCTTTCTAGGAACATAGCCATAAACCCATGGTCATCTCTAAAAATGTAAACTAAGCTTCCTTTTAATCAAATATTTTGCTACTACTCACATGTGCTGATTGTCTAATTTACGAATTTTTTTTATTAGGATCTAAACAAGGTTCAAGCATTGCATTAGATGGAAATGTCTCTGAACTCTCTTTTAATCTGTTAGTTGCCTATTCCTCCATTTTTCTCCCTTGCCATTTACTTATTGAAGATACAAGTTGGTTTGTTCCATAGCATTTCTCACATTCTATATTCCCTATGAGCAGATCCTTGAAGCCTGACCAGCTTCGAGGTCTCTTTTCTAGCAAGAAAGCTTCACAAGTAATGGTGCTCCCTTACAGGGTTTTAACTCTCATGGAGGAACATTGCCTAGATTCATTACTTCATTAGGGTTTCCCAAGTGGTATTTTTCTAATACTATCATCTCTTTGTTACTTATTATTCAGAGTTCTTTTGTATAGAAAGACTTTAATAACTATTTGGTTTGCTGAGGTATGATTTGTACACAAAGGGTAGAATATGGTTTATTTGGCCTATTTTTCTTTTTACCAATTTTAGAATAACGAGTTACTTCTCTAGCATCCTCCATAGGTGACTAGTGAGGTCCCCCAATATTATTAAGAACTCATGGATTTTTTAATATACTCAAGTATTTCTGTTGTTAGTATGTCTTTGAAAACTTGAACTGTCTATTTTCAAGACATTTCATTGTATCTTTAACCAATTGGCTCTTGGTTTCTTTTGATTAAACTTAATAGTGTTCAATAGTTTCCTTGCTTTCTGGTATGAATTTTTTAAGTCGTTAATCTTTAAGTTCTTTTTCTCCGTAAGTTATATCACTCTGTGGATGGTAACTCATATTTTAAAAATCTTGACTTCTTCTCCATAGTTAAATCTCTACACCATAAAACTATCAGGTTCTTTTGTTTCATTTTGCTTTCAGTTTTTAGGATCTATTTTTACAATTATAATTGTACAATTATATAAAATTTTACATGATTCTAAAGCCAAAACTACAAAATAAGGTGCATTCAGGAAAGTTTAGCTCTCATTCCTGTCTTTCCCAGTTTTTACCCTCTTCCTTTACAGGTAATCATTGTGTAGTATATTTGAACACCCGGTAGAGCCAGCCCCTCCCACTTCCACATTCCTTGTCTTTTTAAGGGTTTGGCTGGATGTTTAGCTTGTCTGTTCTTTCCACTTAGCTTTATAAGCAACTAGTACCAGAAGAAGAAAAAGAAGCTTGATGGTATTTTTATTGAGATTGCAAAGGAAATATCTTTAAATGTTGTCTTTCCACCCCAGAACATGGCATTCATTCATGTCTCCTCTTGCATTTCGCAGGAGAGCTTAATGTTTTCTCTTATAGGTTTGCAGTGTTTGTTTTTAAGTTTATGCCTAGTTAATTTCTTTCTCTCTCTGTCTCTCTCTTAATTTTGTGATTGTAAATTAGGTCTTTCATCATATATTCTAGCTATTGTTAGTATACATAAAAGCTATTGAATTGTTTTCTTAAATTACTATTTTATTAAGTTCTAATAGTTCTATTAAATTTTTTTACATAATTCCAAATATGTAATTGCATCATCTGGAAGTAGACAGTTTTTTCCCCTACTTACTTAACTAGCGGTTCCAGTTTTTTTTCTTCTTTAGTTGTGTGGACCAGTGCCATGTTCAATGGTAGTAGAGATAGAAGGCATCCTTGTCTTACTCATCACTGTAGTAAAAAAAGGTCCTGTAGTGCTTCCCCATTAATTCTGACAGAGATTAATTTTATTAAGTAAGTCTGATGGTGTCCGTGGTTGAGAGCTTTCTAAACCACATCTACTGAGCCTTAAATACCTGTGGTAGCTTTTAGAGAGGGCTTTTGTCGCGATTACCCAAAAACAGCACTGTGGCCTGCTGAAACGTCTTCTGAACTACGCGAAAGACCTTGTATCACTTCCTGAGTTGATTTAAGTTTATATTTAATGTTAACTATTTAATGAAATTATCCACAATTTGCATGGCATATTTGCGTCTTTTTCGAAATCATAATTTTGTTTATTTCTAACCATACCATGAGATAGGTTCCATTGTCTTCAGGTTACAGATGACTGAAGCTCAAAACCCTATCTAGTCAAATGCCAAATGTAATGCTTTTCCTTGAATTGTGCTGCCTCTATTTTGTTGTATTTATTAGAAAATAAATCATCCGGATAAAGCATATCCCTTTACTCTGACCCAGCACAATGTGCATTTATCATCATTCTAATGTGTGACAGAAACAAGACTTGTCTGTATGTAACATATTTCATAAAGTGTGAGAAACTACCCCTTATTTAACATACCATGAAGGGGAAAAATGCTCTCAATTAAACTTACAACATATTGCTTTCTTATCAGTGTGTGGTTGATAAGAAAATAAATATGTGCCTCTTAGATTCTATGAAATATGTTATTAATCATTTCCTTTGATTTGATCAGCATGATATGAATGTCCAGTACATATTCTTTAGGAGGCAATTATTCAGCATAGGTTCTTCCAGCCCTGGCCAGGTGACTCAGTGGGTCAGAGCATTGTCCCAGTAGGCTGAGGTTGTGGGTTCAATCCTCAGTCAGGGGACACCTAAGCAGCAACCAATGAATGCATAAATAAGTGGAACAATAAAGTGATGTTTCTCTTCCTTCCTCTCTCTCTTAGAAAAGGTTCTTCCAGATTGAGGTCTTGAAGAAGAGAGTGAGAGGACACCATCAGTAATTATTTATTAACGCCCTAATTGTGCCTAGTACTATGGAGAAAATGGCATGTCAGAATAATCTGGACAAATACCATGTAAGCACCATGAGGCCAGGTTCCTCATGAGAGAAGGAGATAGGATGCCTAATAACTTCTATGAGGAATGTCTCCAAGTCACCAGTGTGGTTTGAGTTTTCCTTCTCGAATCCTCCCCGATAGAGTTCATCAGGCATCCTCTGGGTATGATTGATAGAGGCCAGTTGCCGTGAAGAGGGGTCTATGGTGATGGGGACCAGTTGTTTCTGTATCAACCTGCCCCCAGGCCTTATTCAGGAGGGAGGCCCAGGTTGTGATGGGATAGGCACAAGTAAGACCTGGCAGGAGGAAGTAGCTGAAGAGAAGGAAAAGCAGTTCCCCAACGCCAAAGCCAAGGTAATAAGACTCTGGAGTCCATGAATGGGTGAGAGGTACAAGTCTAAAGCAACCAACAAATGACACTTTCACCATGATATGTGCTGCTCATTCTTTATGCCCTGCCTCTTCTGCAGCCATGTCTCATTGATTTAAAACAGCCATGTTCACAAGTGCCCTTCTGATACCCCCAAAGCTGGACTCCTGGCCAATCAGAAAAGGACTCTATGGAATCAGAATTCCAGACCCCAATGGTCCTGGATCTTCATTTTAACAATTTTCTTAAACAATGCTGGTACAGGCCACTTGCCAAGCACACGCTGAGAAACACTCTTCCTAATGATTCTCTAAACCTAGCTGAACTGCTGGTGCATCTCTTAGGCAGTTCAGTGTTTCTTCTGCCATCTTGCAGCAAAACTAAGTGTATATGTATTAATTCATTCTGCTCTTCCTCCTTTAGGAAACCCTCAGCTTACCTCAGCTATTCATGTTCTCACTTCTCACATGTGGCCAGGGCATCTTATATTGAAATTGTATGTTCTCCACAAATTCTCTGTCTTTGCTTTGGACTCTTTGAGCCACACTGACACACAGTTGCCAAATGGATTTGAGTCCTGAAGTGTGCCCTTGAAGTCTGCCTTGAACCTTGCTTCTTTATTCTCAACCCCATTGACTTCTAACTCCCAGACCCCTGAGTACCTCTTATTTTGCCTCTGGTCCTTTGGACCTAGTTGCCATCCTTGTTTCCTTTCTGTTTTATTCTGATTTCCTCTAACAAACCTTCTGGCTCACAGTGCTTAGAAAGGAAGAAGTGCCACCCCAGTTCCAACCCCCAGATCTCAGTCCTTGACAATGGCTCCAATTCAGCCCCATGATTCCCCCAAACCCATAAAAAGGCTTCAGTCATTATATACCCCATTGGTTACATTAGCATTCCTGACTCTTTTAACAAAACACCGGAACTTGGAATTGAGGGGCCCATTGTTAAAGAACCTATGATAAAGAACCTGACCCTGTCAGACAGTTGAAAGCAAGTTCAGAACTGATGGTTACTAGATGGGAGGAGGACTGGGGAGCTGGATGAAAAAGATGAAGTGTTTAAGAAGTACAAATTGGTAGTTACAAAATAGTCATGGGGATGTAAAATACAGTATAGGGAATATAATCAATAATATTTAATAACTATGTATGGTGCCAGGTGAGTACTAGATTTATGGGGGATCACTTCATAAATTATATAAATGCCTGACCATTATGCTGTACACCTGAAACTAATATAAATTAATACCAAGTGTCAACTGTAATTGAAAAATAAAAAAAGTAAAAAGAAAGCAAGTTCACTTCCCTCTCTACTTACCTTACAATTGATAGGGGAGAAAAACGTGTGGTTTGTGGCCTTGTCAAGTTTTCCTCAGATCTGTTAAAATTCAGGTGCTTTCTTTTCAGCCTTTCTGAACTCTAGGGCTGCTGATTTTGTCCCTGTTGATAATGCACTCATCCCAAATGTCCTGCAATTACCAGAGGATTGCAGACTCATCACAGCGCCTCTGTGGTGAATTAGCCATGGCGCAGAAATTCTTGACTCCACATAAGTAAATGGCACCTTCGAGCCCAGCAGGCTGTCTCTGCTGAGAGCTGTAATCAATACTGCGGTGTGGAAAAGCAATAACCAGCTTAAATAGCATTAAATTATGCAGGAATAGAGGAGGCTTCTGAATGAGAGAAAACTTATATATTGCCTTAATTTTAATAATATTTTCCATTAATATTATCCCTCCTTTTAAAAAAAAGAATGAGGGAACTCTCTGCGTTTAAGCAAATTGCTTAAGATTACACAGCTAAGTAGCACAGCCTTAGTTTAAACAAAGTCTCATGTTCTATAGACCTTGCTCTTAGCTATTAAAAGACAGCTCCCATTTACTGAGCATTCACCAGCTATCAAGCGCTGTGATGGACCCTGCTTACGTTATTTCATTCCACTCTGTAAGTATGGTAGGCTGAACAATTCCGCAGTAAGAAAAGAGCCCCTTACAATGGGAGTTTATTTCTTGCTCACATAACAATCAAAAGGAAACTGTCCTAATCAGTGTCTGCCTCTCCTCCATGCAGTGATTCTGGAACCCTGTGGCATCTGCCTGTGGCTCCTCCATAGCTTAGGGCCGCACTGTTACTTGCACCCTGCAGGAAAGAGAGTAAAAATAGTGGAGAGAGCTCTCTCCCAGGGCTGTCCAGCCCTCGAGTCGCGGGCCACGTGCAGCCCAGGATGGCTATGAATGTGGCTCAACATAAAATCGTACATTTACTTAAAGCATTATGAGATTTTTTTTTGTTTGTTTTCATCAGCGTTTGTGTATTTAATGTGTGGCCCAAGACAACTCTTCTTCTTCCATTGCGGCCCAGAGACACCAAAAGTTTGGACACCCCTTTGAGGTTTTAGCTAAAAACAGTACTTGGCATTGCTGCCTACATTCCAGTGACCAAAACCCACTCCTGTGGCCACACTGAACTATAAGAGAGGCTAGGAGATGTGGGCTAGTTGGATGCCTAGAAAGAAAAGGAAACAGATTTTTGATGACCAGCTAGCTGATTGTTCTACAGCAGGGATGTCAAACTCATTGTCACCGGGGGCCACATCAGCCTCGTGGTTGCCTTCAAAGGGCCGAATGTAATTTCAGGACTGTATAAATGGAACTCCTCCTTAACTAGGGGCAAGGAGCTCGGCACTGCCACCAGGTAGAAACAAGGTGCCGGGCTGGATAAAACAAGGTAGAAGGCCGATTCGGCCCGCAGGCCTTGTGTTTGTCACCTGTGCTCTACAGAGACACTTTTATTTTCAATTATAGTTGACATACAATATTATGTTAGTTTCTGGTGTACAGCGTAGTGATTAGACATTTATATAACTTACATAGTGATCGCCCCCATAAGTCTAGTACCCATCTGACATGACACATAGTTATTATAATATTGACTATATTCCCTAAACTGTAGCTTATATTCTGTGACTGTTTTTATAACTGGCAATTTGTATATCTTAATCTTTTCCTTTTTTTTACCCATCCACCCAACCCCATTAGCCAACCACCAAGTTGTTCTCTGTATCTATGAGTTTGTCTCTGTTGGTTTGTTTTATTATTTAGTTTCCGCATATAAGGGAAATTATATATGGTATTTGTTTTCTCTGTGTGACCTATCTCACTTAACATAATACCCTTAGGCTTGTCCGTATCATTGCAAATGGCAAGATTTTATTCTTTTTTTTATGGCTGAGTTAATATTCCATTGTATATATGTACCACATCTTATTTATCCATTTGTCAATCCATGGGCTCTTAGGTTGCTTCCACACCCAGAAGTAGGATTACTGGGTCACATGGTAGTTTGAATGTTAATTTTTTGAGGAACTTCCATACTGTTTTCATAGTGGCTGCACTGATTTACAAATCCACCAACAGTATTTAGGAGATTATTATCCCTGTTCTGCAGATGAGAAAACTGAGGCTCAGAATGGGGAAATGACTAAATTTATGGAGCTTGTGAGTGACATAGCCACTTGATTCTGTCTGACTCTGGAACCTAAACTCTCTGTCAGCACTTCCCATAGTGATGGAAATACTCTGTATCAGGCTGTCCAAGAGAACAGCCACTACCCACACGTGGCCAGAGTAGTTCTCTCCTAACTCCTCCTCTCTTTCTCTTCAAACCTCCTTCGTATTTTCAGTCCTCCTATTCCGATGGTACTTCATCCCACTTCTCCAACACCATCCAAGGAGATAATTCCACTGCTCCAGGTACCAAGCCTCTGCTGCTAATGGGAGCCCTCCTCCGTCAGTCTCGTGACTCCAAAGGTGGGGGGAGCTCCTATAAATGAGGTCAACAGTAGGTACTTCAATGACGAGATAATTTTTCACAGTGACAATGAGTTCTGATTTTTTTCAATATCTAAGAAGAGAACACACCTAACCAAAGCAAATGCTATGTTTTTTTCAAAGTAGCCATACAATCCGTTTATATATATATGTATGTATATGTATGTGTAAGAATCCTATCTATATATAAGAATTGTATCTATATATAAGAGCCATATGTATATGATTATATATGTGTGTGTGTGTGCATATATAAAAGAATCTCAGGATTCGTGGATAACGGGTAAAACGTTTCCGTAGGGAAGATGGAAAGCTTCTGGAGATGGGCGGTAGAGGTGACTGCGCGACAGTGTGAGGGCACGTAATACCCAGAGTTGTGTACTCAAAATGGTAGATTTTAGGTTATGTATCTTTTACCACAATTTAAAAATGTATTTAAAAAGAATCTCCTTCCTGTTGACATGATTTTGGACTTGTGCCTTTTGAAATCACTGCTCAACGTTATTGTACTCAGGAGTGTTTGACTCCTGCCTACACTGGCGTCCCTTACCTAAGGCGGACTGTGCTCGGTCAGTGATCTGGGATGAATGTGCGGCAGCTCCTAAGAGCTTTCTGACCACAAATTCCTCCCTCCGAGAGCCCCTCATAGAGGTGGAAGGGAGGTTCTTCTTGCACCGTTATAACAAAGAGCATAAAAGAGGTTGCACGGTCTGGCCAAACTATTTTGGGGGAAAATTGTCCATGGTCGTGCTCTGTCTTTGACTCAGAAAAAAAATATTTTTTTTTTGAGGAAATCTTCTTTGGAAAAATTTTGAAATTCTGAACTAAGAGCACCAAAGAAATACTAATCAGTGCACTGGTGAAATTTCTAGTTTAAAGTGAAAAGAAGAGCCCTCTTATCTTCCGAGGTGGACATTTCCCCACTAGAGAGAACATCCATCTCAGTAAATCACAATCGCTGTGATGAGAAGCAGCCTCCTCACATTACTGAACCCACTGATGCCTGCTTCTGCACTGAAAATTGGGACAGCTCACCAGCTGCTGGGAAGATGCTTGAGGAAAACTAGGCAGCTGTACAAAGCTGCTCAATGATGAAGGGGGGAACTTTTGTAAGTGGAAAGTCTGAGAAGTCTGATGCAGCTTTGGGGCGTGATGCAAACTGATGGGTCTGTGTCCAAATGATGCCGTGTTCTGGTGACCGTCACTCGTGCTGGTCGCCCTTAGTTGTGTTGTCGTTGTTTGTTTATTTATGTATTTGTGCAAGCCATTTCACTATTCATTGTACCACTTCGTGGGGTTTTTTTGTTCAACCCATATTTATTAAGCATGCATTGGTTAACGAAAGAAAGCATATCTGTACAACTTAAGTGAAAGGGGGCCTTCCATTTCCAGAAAGCATTCTTGGTATAAAACATTGGTGTATTGTGGATAAACATGTTTGTAGATAATTTACAAGAATAACTGCACTAAAAATAATGTCAGGGGAAGACCTGGGAGCCACAAATGACAGGAATGCAGGACCTGGGAGGGACAGGCAGACCTGGAGCCCAAGTCTGCCGACAGCCCGTGTTGCTTCCTGCTGGCCTGGAGCCTGAGTCCTCAGCTCCCAGGATATGGGGCCAAGCTGGAGGACAAGTCCACACTGAGAGTCCTGCCTGAACCAGATGCAGCAACCTCAGGGAGAAAATCCTGGGGCAAAACGTGTTATTGGGAGGCTGATAGCTATGTTTGTCGGACCTGGCTTTAGAGAGAGTAAGGAAAAACAGAAAATAGTCTCTGAACATCCCTGAACCGTAAGTCCTTACTTACGTGCTTTCAGATTTGAAGATACAACACTGGTAAAGCCTAAAAAACCAGGCCAAATCATGTAAGGAAAAGTACCCTGTGTTTCTAATTCTCTACCTGAGTGGCAGAGGTTCACATGGAAAATCCTAGTATGTGGTTTTCGATAGTTCTTATGTGTTGTGTGCATGTGTGGGAAGTGTCAACCTTTGCTGCTATGCACAGAAATGCAATTCCTATGGAGTAATCTTATACTTGGCAACCTACTAAAGTGCCTTACTCATTCTGATATTATATTCTTTGATGTCTTCTCTGCAAATATCATCTGCAAATAATGGCAGTTGTTTCTTTCCAATTGTCAGATATTTTTCCTCTTTCCTTAGTGTGGGCTAGGATTGCCGTCCACTGTGAGACAGAAATGACCCTGGGATTCCCTTTTTCTTCAGGGTTTGAAAGGAGGGTTCCTTGAGTATAACTTTTGCTATCATATTTTCGAAACTATATATCAGCTGAAGATATTCTATTACATTCCTAGATTTTCAGCAGATTTATTTTAAGAATATTGTGGATATCATCCCATATTTATTGACGAAAGTGTACGGGGTTTCCTCCATGAATGTGTTCATGAGATGAATAGATATTCTTAGTTGAAATATAAGGATGATCCTGCAAGCATTAATGATTAAAAATTTGCCCCTCTTCCCCCCCCCACACACACACGCACAAAAACCAACAGGCACAATTTTATAGATGACTTTCTTTAACCATCCAGGGAACAGATATTTTAATCTTACACAAAACCTGTTAGTTTGAAAAAAATACCTTAACTATCATAACTTGGTGCCTAAAGCAAACAAAAATAGTGAAAGAAAAAAATTGCCTGTATGATTCCATTTACATGAAATATCCAGAACAGGCGAATCCAAAGAGACAGAGAGCAAATTAGGGGCTGGGGAGGGGAGAGATTGCCAATGGGTGGTGAGTTTCTTTGGCGGGGGGGTGTGATGAAGGAAGATGTGCTGAAGTTTACGGCAATATCAACAGGATCGCTTGAGTGGCTCTGACTATACTAAACCCATTGACTCATGCACTTTAAATGGGTGAGTTATGCAGTACGTGGATTACATCTCAATAAAGCTTTTTTAAAAAAGTATCAGCCGCCCTGGCTGGTGTAGCTCAGTGGATTGAGCGCGGGCTGGGAACCAAAGGGTCCCGGTTCGATTCCCAGTCAGGATACATGCCTGGCCTGCAGGCCAGGTCCCCGTGAGGGCCATGTGAGAGGCAACCATACATTGCTGTTTCTCTCCCTCTCTGTCTCCCTCCCTTCCCCTCTTTCTAAAAATAAAAAAAAATTAAAAAAAAATCTTAAAAAAAAAAGTATTAGCCAATCTTACTCTCGAGAATAGATGTAAAAATCCCATATAAAACATTCGTAACACTTATCGATAATACCAAATAAAAGGGAATGTGTGCTTCAAAGCTAGACTATTGGTTAATGTAATCTATTTCATAACGGAGCTATGGAGAAAATCCTCTGTACTTTTTCTGTAGAAAATTACAGAAAAGTAGTGAAATACATTTAAAAACCGAATTTAGTGATGGAAACTTTTCCAGTGAAGAACAATAAAATAGTAATTGACTTTACGGAAAAGTCGATATCACAGAACACCAGTTCTCCCCGAATTGGCCTATAGATTCAATATAATTCTAATCAAAATTCTAGCAGGTTTTCTGTGGGCCGTGACATACTGGTTAACAATTATACGGACCTTTTTCTCTTTCCTGCCTATTTTCATTTTGCTTCTTCTCTCTTTCCTTCCTTTTTCTTGCAAGGACGGCATGGCCAGGGTCCACAGTGTCAGTGGAGCCCATAATATAAACAAATACATAAATACACACATGTAGAAATAAACTAACAAAGGCAGACGTAGAAATCAATTAACAAAATGGGTAACATACATGATAAGGTATTTCACAAAACAGAAAACACAAACGACCTATAAACATAAGGAAAAGTACCAGGTTTCATTAGTAATCAGAAAACAATGCAGTCTAAATTCACAATGAGACTTCATCTCATATCACTGCACCACTTTGTTAACACTGAAGCTGAAGTAGTTGCCTTAAATGTCAATTTTTATTTTTGCACTTTGGAAATACTGTTTTTTAAAATCTAACCTTGTCAGTTGGAAGGTCGCCCCGAACTGGGTTGCTGTCTCTAGAAGCCTTCACATTGAGTCACTTTCTGTAGGACATTCAGCTACTCCCACCTTTCAAATATTAAACAGGATGTTATTTTATTAAAAAGTATCACAACCTGCAGCCATCCTGGGCATTTCTTTCTAGAACGTCTCTTCAGTAGAATTACCAGATAAATCATTAAGAGAGCTATTTCTTAGGAAGAAGGACAACTTTCTTAAAAAAACTGAGAGCATTTTAGGCCAAGAGAAATGACCCTTCCTTGAGTGCTTGGCGGGACAATCTCACAGGCCCTCCCTCTCTGGAGCTGGAGGAGTGTTAGCATCTCCTCAAGGAAATGGTGCTCACGGAACCCCAGCTGTCTGCCACGTGCTGGGGCTTCCAAAAGTAGTCGGGGGAGGCCAGGGCGCTGCCCGTGGGGAGCACATGAAACTAACGTCAGGGGTGAGCAAGTTGATTGACCTCATAAATGAGTTATGTGTTCCTTGAGAGCGTATGAATTACCTTCCTTCCTGTGACCTTTAACCCTTTGCAGAGGAACACACATACATTTGAGCTGTCCCAATAAGGAGAAGAAAGCTAGAATGGTCATCAGTCCCACCTCCACTGATCGAGTTAGAGAGAAACAAGCTAGAGATACCCCCTCGTGTTGACTACAGAGGCCACTGAGGCTGCACTGTTCAGCCAGGGTCTCCTTTCACCTGCTCTGGTTTCCAGCTTCTTTGCTTACACAAGAACTCAGCTTTGTTCAATCACCCCTTCTTAATGGGGCCTGGAAAACTTGACTCATGGGAAAGGCAGGTGCGTAAGTCAGGATGTCAATGTATTAATTTACAAAAATGTTAATAAATTAACAAAAACTATAATGCTCGTGCTCCATATAAGTTCACCTTTCCTGATACCTGAACACTGATGATGCAGATTTAACAATTAAAATGTTGCTTGGCAAGCGTGGAAAAAGCAAGGGCGGATGGTCTTGAGAGATTCTGCTCTGGTCAGCAGTTTCACACAAAGAGCATTGGAGAGCCTGATTAAGTTAACAGGGTATTTGCACGTGAAAACGCATACAGTGCTAGGGTTTTGTGACCTCATTAAAGCTGATCCCTAGACCCCAGACCTCCACGCTGAGCTATGGTGACTCTTGTTATGAAGTATAACTTAAATTAAAAGCATGACTCTCAATCAACTCTCAAATAAACATGTGTCAAAGATTTTTTTCTACTCACTCATTAATGAGGAAACCAATAAGATGATGAAACTGTTCTTCAAGAGTGTTTCAGCCTTGCATAGTCTTTTTCTTTAAACAAGACTAAGATTTCTAGAGACAAAATTGATTAATGTCCTTCAGAGCAATATATCATAAACTTTGGAATTATCTTTGTTTATCAGACTGAAATTATTGCATCATGTACAAGTTTAACATGTATAATTTCACAAAGTCTGAGCTCTTAATTCATAAATATTATGTGGCACAATCTGCCAATGGTATATTCTTTTAGGAAAATAAACTATCTTTGGGTCGGCTCATTGAAAGGACAGACTTGCAGTCACACTTTTGGACTTGTTGCTTTATTACACATAATTTTTCTTAATACGCTCAAATAGCTTCCTGAGCTCACATTTCCAGAACCTGACATAGGCCTAAAATTTCTATTTATCCCCTTTGCCCCCACTCCACCTCTGAATGGCTGGCACATTCTTAACCTTGAAGGGTCGGCTCAACACTCAGTCACTCAGAGACGCCTTCCCAGATCTCATTGCTCACACGTGCATTCCTCCAGTTACTCTCCATCTCGTCCCCCTGTTAAACTCTCCCTCATGGCATTTACCATCATCTGTAATCACCACGTTTGTCTTTTCACATGTTTGTTTCTTGTAGTGAAATGCAAGTACCAAGGTCCAAGGCAAAGGAACTGTTCTATCTAACGCTGCATCCTCAGACCCTAAAATGGTCTTGGCATACAGTAGATGCTTAATAAATATCTGCTTCATGGATGGATGAATACATATGCATGCATAAATTTACATGAGCTAGATCCTATGGAAGACATCCTGGAGGGTTCTGCTATTTAGCCTGCCCTTTTAAACACTCCAAGAAAAACAGCTCTCTTATCCACTCATGTATATTGACATTACTGATTAATTCATTAGTGCCATCATTATCACTTTTGACCTGGAACACTTCCTTTCATTCAAGGCCAGTCTAAATTCATTATGGAAATTTTTTCCTTATTGCCTATCTTGGAGAACACCCCCAGTGTAGCCCATTTATCATCATATCCTCTCCTAAGAGTTTTTTCCCCTCAAATTGCAACATATCTTTCCCTCCACCAGCCCTGGAGGGAAAGAACAGAAGGGAAGAGTCCAGATGAGGAGGAAAGCAACAGGGAAAGAGACTTCTTCAGGAATGAGGAGCTAGAATGAAAACTCACTAAAAGAAGCAGCATTATCTTGGCCTCACTTGGCTCTCACAGCATAGCTTTTGGAGGACAAAGGTGCCTAAATCCCTTCAGAAAAGAAGGGGAAAGGAAGGCAGCCTTGTAGATTTTCAAATGTCAGGTCTCTTTCATTTCACTGGTATTTTTCAAGGGTCAGGCACATTCCTTCCTTTAAGCCATCTCTGAAATAGCAAGGCCTCAGTCTAGTACTAGGAAGGATAAATCCTAGCTCACCTTTAAGCTGTGAGATTTTCAGTGGAAAAAATCCGGACGTGGAGGTGGGGTGAGTGAGATAAGTAGGATTCAATTAAGTCTTAGAGTGGGTGAATAAAGAAAAAGGCCATCCTTTCTATTCCACCCCTCTGAACCCTTTCCGTAATTTACTCGTCTCCTTTTTCTCCTTTCCTTTTCCTGGGCAATTAAATGTCTACCCAAATGTTAATGTTGTTGGCCACCCAGCATGCCCGGTTGCACTGTCATTTAAAACAGTTTATGACAGCTATCCTGTGAAAGAGTAAACTCACTAAATGGACTTGTCAGAAAATATTACCTCCAGCTCATCTCTCTTGCAGACCAGCTAGCCCTCGTTATAAGCTCTCTTACAACCCACTTACCCCTGCTCCTCCCCAAAACGAAACTGACCCTTGAAGGTATGCAATGTACAAAATCACGATAGACCTCTTAACAGGTCAACATATAATCTGTCTAGAACAATGTTTTCAAATTTGAGCAGGCATCAGATCTCCTGGAGGTCTTGTTAAAAGACAGATTTCTGGACCCTGATCTGAGTTTCTGATTCAGTGGGTCTGGGTAGGGCCTGAGAATTTGCATTTCTCACAAGTTCACATATAGGGAATCATTGATATTGAAGAAATAGACAAGAGACAACCTCAACAACATGCCTCCCTCGATTTACCCATCTACACCTTAAAACTTCTCCATATTTGTACTTACTGCTTCCTTCTTTCCAAATCTAGCTTATTTATCTGCCCACTTCACTCGAAGATCCTCATAGTACTCAAAGGCTCTTCCACAGCTCATCATTGATACAAGTATTTGAAAGCTAGAAGGAAGCTTTGGGATCATCTCTTCTCTCAATCAGGGCTTCTTAACTTCAGCACTACTGCCATTGGGGCCAGATAATTCATCGCTGTAGGGGACTGACCTGTGTGTTCCAGGACATTTAGCAGCTTCCCTGGTTTGTACCAACTAGATGCCAGCACACACACCCCTAGTTGTGATGACCAAAAATGTCTGTGGACATTGCCAAATGTCCTCTAGGGGGACAAAATCACCCCCGGTTGAGAACTGCTCTTATCAAATGTATCTTTAACCTCTCCCTCTCTGTTGGGGTTTAAGGATGAAACTTCATTGCATTTCCTCCTGAGTTTGGTCCAACTGAGAAATAAAAGTAGAATTCAGAAACGTGGAGATCACATTATCACTTGCTTGCTGCTGAAGCTGGCTCCTGGTAAACAGGAAGGAATGCTTTTCCTGGTAGAGGTTCGGGTTGTTTGTGATTAACAATAGCCGAGGAAGCTCATGTGAAGCTTAGGATGGGCAGAACATTGCTGTGTAAATACCACGTGGCCTTGCAGTGACATAACTAAGGTAGTGTTGTCAACTTTGGATATATACTGAGGAGCTTTAAAAATTATTGATTCCACTGTCATTGGCTGGCTCAGATGGTTGGAGCATCATCCCATACACCCAAAGACTGCAGGTTTGATCCCCAGTCAGGGCATATACCTAGGCTGTGGGTTTGATCCCCAGTCAGGGCACGTATGGGAGGCAACCAATCAATGTTTCTCTCTCACATGGACGTTCCTCTCTCTCTTTCTCAAATCAATAAATATATCCTTGGGTGAGGATTTAAATTTTTTTATTGATTCCTAGATCCCACTTCAGACCAATTAAGTAATTTCTGGCCAAATGAGGCCAAAGCATGAGAAATTTTGAAAAGCTCCCAAAGTGATTCTAATATGCACTCAGCGTGGAGAAACACTGCTTAACTCAACAGACTCAGGTGTAGCCCCCTGTTGGGTTTGCCTTATGGGTGTTGAGGAGAAAACAGTCTAATACAAGATCTCCCAGTAAGTTTCTAAAGACTTTTTCAGCCAACTAGACTTCAAAATTCTGCTGATGTGTAGGTTACATAAACTTATTATAGAGAGCATAAAATATTTACAGGCTTCAGAGGAGGCTTCCTGGGAGAACCTATCATCTAAGCTGGGACCTTGAAGGTTTGTAAAAAGGGACCAAAGTCTGTGGTCAACAGGCCCAATGCCGCAGCATGTTAACTTGCTGGGGAAGAGGCCCTGGGACAGACAGGGTGTAGAGATAGCTGCAAAACTAGTGAGGTAGACAGGACCTTAAGGAGTTTGAATTTTTATCCTGAGAGCAATGGGAGGCACGGAGGGGTTCTTTGCAGTAGAGTGATGTAGTCATGTTTGAATTCTTGGGATCAGTACTCTGCGTCTTTAGTGGAATTTGTATAAAACGGGGGGTGGGGAGGTCGTGGAGGGGCTGGAAGCAGGAGATCTGGTTAGAAGTCATAGCAGTAATCCAGGTAAGAACTACTGACCAGACAGGGATGATCAGAACGTGGTACCAGGTTCGCTATTAGATGCAGAGAGAGGAAGAGGAATGCCTCAGGGACGGTCCCTAATTCCTGGCTTGGTCACTCGGATGGAAGACAGCGCCATTCCTTAAGATCAGACCATCGAAGGAGCAGGAATTTGGGGTGGGAATGTGGAGTTCAGTTTCATACTTGCTAAGTTTAAGGTGTGGTTTGGTCAGCCAGTGGGCCGTTGACCCAGGATTGTTTTTAGCACTGCAAGTCCCACATCCCAGGAAACCATCAGTCTTGGGCAAACCAGCACCGTTGGCCAATTGGCAGTTACCTGTGAGTTTAAGAGATGAGGCTGGGGCATAAATATAAACATTGTGAATAAATAGGTGGGATGTGTGTGTGCATGTTTGAACACACATGCAAAGTGTCCCTATGTATGTGACTAGAAAGAAACACACCAGAATGATGTTAATGGTGCACATTTCTCAGTGGCTAAATAGTAAAGTTATTTATTTTTCAGAATTGTTTTTAATTCTCTACCTTAAGAATGTGTTATTTTTTTTAAGATTTTATTTATTTATTTTTAGAGAGAGGAGAAGGAAGGGAGAAAGAGCAATGTATGGTTGCCTCTCACATGGCCCCCACTGGGACCTGGCCCACAACCCAGGCATGTGCCCCGACTGGGAATCGAACCGGGACCGCCTGGTTCCCAGCCTGCGCTCAATCCACTGAGCTACACCAGCCAGGCAAGAATGTGTTATTTTTGCAACAAGGAAAAAGAAAACAACAGTTTAAAATAGACACATTTTTTAATATACATGCCAATTTTCTATATTCGCTTAGAACTTTTTAGTTCCTATTTTAAAATTCAGAATTGAAATAACTATTTTTAAAAGTCCCAGCGGGTTTTCCTGGTGATAGGCAAGCACATCCTATTTTTGTATAGTGTCGTTATATAAAGTTAAGAAATAGAATTCAGATCAATTTGGCTTATTTCCTCTTAAATTCCAATATCTACTTTGGCTTAAAGTAACCTGGCAATACAGCAATTGCTTAGTTCGAAAAACAAAGAATCCTGCTTTCCTTCTATACTTTCATTAGTTTTCTAAAATGATTTATCATATACCACATTTCTGCATTGTTCATTCACAATTACAACCCACACTTCACAGTGTTAAGTATACAAAGAAGCAGCATCTAGCTTCTTTGCAAAACACAAGTCCAATGCTTTCATCAGCTATTTGTTAAAGACGAAGTGATTTAGGAATGATGACACTAACACCACGCTACAGGGAGGAAGAGGACCTGGGGGAAGATGACATGCATTTTCCTGGACCACGTGGAACCTTGTTTGTGCAGCAGTGCTGGCATTTTGAAGCCTAGGACTCCTTAGAATCACGTGATAGAGACCCAAAGAGGAGAAATGGCTTGGCCTGGACCACATGACTCTTTAGAAGCCAAACCGAAACTTGAATATTATTGAAGGGAAAAGAGCGTTGAGCCATTACTACGCACCTATTGAATGCCAGAAACTATGCTGGGTACTTTCCCACATTCCATCCTCTCCAAACCATACAACAAAATTGCAAGGCTGACAAAGAAGGAACTGAAGCTCCGAAGTTGAATAAGCTTCTAAAAACTCACAGACCTCTTCAGGATGGAGCCTGACGCCCAGGTCTGGTTGACTCATAAGTCCCTCTGTTACCGCCTGAAGGTTCCTTCTATCAGGCCACAGCTTCTTCTGTTAGATCTACTGTTCCGATGCTTGGCTATACGGAGGATCGGGTTCAACTGCTGTCCCCATGGCAAGAGAAAAACAAAATAGAGGATTTGTTTATCCATCGTTTTCCATGATTGAAGGATGAGGAAAGAGGAGAATGCTAAGGACATTGCTGCAACTGAATATCACTCATCGCATTTCAGGTGAAGTTGCCCTTGCAGTGAACGACCAGGAGACAGGGACTCAAGGGTTTTAGTGAGCTTGTTATAAAATCCCAGAGAGCGCCTTAGTGCTTTAAATCTCTTGGGAGCATCATCTTGTGTATATGTGGAGGAAATCTCGAATAGGCAAAAAGGAGCAGGCACCTTTCTTGCTTTTCTTTTCTGAAATCAGAGAGGATAAAAACTCTTTTTTTTTTCACTTTTCTGCCTATTTTGTAGGTACTATATCTATTTCTAAATGTTTTTCTAACATTTTCCTTTCAGAGCTTCATCTGAGGGGCAGAAAGGGCATAAATTCTATTTTTAATTTTGCAGATGAAGAAACTGAGACATAGAGTAAATAAATCGCACAAGATTGCACAGATAATTGGCAAAGTGGGAAGAGAATGTAGTGAAAAGAGCTATTGTTTGGAATGGGTTACAATATTTTGATTAGACATTCCTATCAAAAGCATCTTCAACATATACATATTTTATTAATTATACACCTTTACTATTATACTAAAATAGTGTGTATACTTCAAGTTTTATACAATAGTGGAATTTTTAAAAGATGTGATAAAAATAAGTATAAATGAAAATGCTGATATTTTCTTTCTTTATCCCAGTTGTGCACACACCAGGATGTGATGACTCCTACCCTCTAGTGACCATGCCTTTGTGTATTTCCCTCCCCTTGAATGTGAGCAGGACATGTAGCCTTCTAATCAATAGACCTTGCGAGGGTGATGGGATATCCTTCTTGAGCTTATCTTCCAGTATATGGCAAAGATGGAGATGTAACTAAGATCCCTAATAGTTAATGCTGAATTACTGGAAAGAGAGATTAACCTGGTGGGCCTGACCTAATCAGGTGAGCTGTTTAAAAGAGGACCTATATACCTTCTCTACATCAGAGACTTCAAAAAGCAGAGACCCTATCTTTCTGTCACTGACTTTTTTTTTCTTTTATTGATTCAAGAAAGAGGGAGAAAGAGAGGGAGAGAAGGATCAATATGAGAGAGAAATGTCAACTGGTTGCTTCTTGCATGTACCCCATCCATGAACTGAACTTGCAACCCAGGCATGTGCCCTGACTAGGAATCGAACTGGTGCCCTTTTGGTTTACAGGACGATGCCCAACCAACTGAGCCACACCAGCCAGCTCCCTGTAGTTAGCTTTTAAGAAACAAGCTGCCATGAATTCTAAAGGCACAGATTTTGTCAACAACCCAAGGAACCTTGAAAGCAGATCCTGTCCGAGTCAAGTCTTTAGATGATGATGCAGCCCAGCCAACACCTATATTTCAGCCTTGTGGGATCCTGAGCAGAGCTAGGCTGTGCCCGGGCTCCTGACCCACAGAAACTTGAGATAACAAATATGTGTTCTTTAAGCCACTGTGTGGTAGTAATTTGTGCCATAGCAATATAAAACTCAGACACTGTGGTTTTGTATAACTTATTTTGTGGTCAAAAACTTGAATACGTACCAAGCGCTTGGCACTCTGCTCAGCATTTTACCTACAAGATCTCATTTAATCCTTCCCAAAACCTTATGGAATTGGTACTTTTATACCTATTTTGGGGGCGAGGAAACAAAGTCATCAGGATTAATCGTCCCCAGGTCCTACAGTCAGAAATGAAAGGCAAGGGACTCAAGCTTCGGCTTGGAGCTGAGAATGAAGTGAGTTCTCCTAGTTTCTTTTATGTTGCATCCCAGTGACCCCGAAGTGCACGACAACGTACCGTACTCTGCTGAGGCTTGAAAAGTGAGCCACGGCAGGCCGCCCTACCCTTGTGCAAAATTTGGCTCAGAGAATAACCACAAAATCTCTTTTCCTTAAGGGATCTAGTCCACAACCCTCTTCAAATTCTACTCTGGATGTAAAACGAGATGGGAAAGTGCCCAGGAACTAACAACAGCACAAAGCTTTTACCACCCCTGGTCTAAAGGCACAAGGAGAGGGAATTGTGGTATCAGAGAGCTAAAGTGGTAGAACCCACCTTCTCCCCTCCCCCCAGGAGCTTTCCCTATAAAGAAAAACAATTACTGCCAAGACCTCAGTTTGGCAGGGAGGGAGCAAGGTAAATACCCTGGCTCTCCCTTAATAGGAAGTCAGCCCTTAGCTAGCCTTTCTGTTGGGTTCTTATTAATGCCATTCACACTCTCTGAATGCTTTTACTTCCACACTCATGCATTGTATGGCCTGTATCTCTGAAGTGGCAACAGTGGATTCTGTGTGTAGCAGCTGTTTATGCATGCGAAGGAGTCTGTGTGAGGACCATCTGCCAGGGCCATAAAGATACTGGACTGGAGAGTTGAAACCATTGAATGATTCAATATTATTGTACGCCTGAAACCTATATAACTTTATTAGCCAATGTCACCCCAAAAGTTTCATAAACAATAAAATAAATAAATCAATAATATTAATGGAGCATGGAGTTCTGGGAGGCAATTTGATGATGACCTCCCTTTCATGCTATTCTGATGAGCTAAAGTGGAACAACTTGCCCAAAACTGCTGCTTTTCATGAATCAATATTTCACCTGCGTGCAACTCTCTTAGCAGCTGTTGTCCCAGGTTCCAGACCATGCAAATCCATCTCTCATCAAATCCAGGGACCGAGTAACATAGAAAAATTCTTGGTTTCCATGTCTGCTTAGCTGCTTGCCATTTTGTTCTAGTGAGAAAGGGCTTTTGCATAACTGCAGTGGTGAGCAGTCTGGCTCTGTCACCTACTTACAGGTGAGTGGGCCTCCTTGCGCACACCCCAGAGCTAAACGGCCAACCTCTCTGAGTCTCACTTACTTCATCAGTCAAGTGGAAATAAGAGTATTGATTCATTCTATAAGATTGATTCATTCATTTATTTACTCACTCATTCATTCAACAAATCTTAAATTGCCTACTCTAAGCCAAAGCAGCCTTAAATAAGCCACATTTAAAAAACTATGATCAAGGAGAAAAACCTGAATTTTCTAAGCCAACTCAATTTTAAATATTTAGACTATTTATTCCTTAAAAGTGTTAACTATTTGCTGAATGTCTTTTAAGTAACAGCTCTCTTTTTTAATTTACTTTTTATTGTTGTTCAATTACAGTTCCCATTTTTTCCCCATTACTCTCCCCTGCCCTACCCACCCCCACCTCCTACAGCCAATCCTCCCCCCATGCCCATTGTCTTTGTCCATGGGTCCTTTATTCATGTAAGTCACAGCTTTCTTAACTACATTACATGTGTGAGCATTCATTCAGTTATGTATAAATCCCCATGCAAGACCCTCTAGGTCCTGGAGTTACGTAGATGGGCATCTCCATCCTCATAGCATCATGGGGAAGCCTGATATCAATGCATAATTGGACAGATATCTTTTAAAGTAGAGGAAAAGGTAAAAGAATATCCATAGGGCACCCATCCTGGGTCATGGGAGAAGAAAGATATGGTAAGATTTGTATTTCTAATGGTTAATCTGTTTCCATGGACTTGAACAAGAAAAAGAACAAACAGTTAAGGTCCTACTGTGGTGTCCAGGCAAGAGATGACGAGGCCCTGAAGTACAAGGAAATTGAGGGCAAGACAGCAAAGGGGTTGTTTGGAGGTCAAAGGCAACACATTCGGCAGAAAATGTGATTGCCAAGGTGTCAGATGGGGAAAGGGAGAAGGGGAAAGAGGGAATCAAGATTCCTCTCCTATTTCTAGCTTGCGTGATCTTATTACTTTCTCCTGTCAGCCATGTGGGGTAGGTATTGTTGTCATTTTACTCACAGAGCCTCAAGATCAAGTGACTAGTAAAGTCAGGGCCAAAATTCAAACCCAGGCCAGACAGACTCCAAAGCTCATGCTTTTCTACTACAGTCTCAGCCTTCTCCCAGATCTTCATATAAATCTGACCATGTACTCCTCTTCTTAGATCTAAAATCTGCTCCCTTACCCATTAGATGTGACAGGGGAAAAGAAGGGATGTGGCCAGATTGGAGATGGTGGAGGGCAGGCAAAGGTGGGGCCTGATAACCAGGCTTTCTTTCTTCCTTTCTTTCTTTCTTTCTTTCTTTCTTTCTTTCTTTCTTTCTTTCTTTCTTTCTTTCTTTCTTTCTTTCTTTCTTTTTAGAGAGAGGGGAAGGGAGGGAGAAAGAGAGGGAAGAGAAACAGCAATGTATGGTTGCCTCTCACATGGCCCCCGCTGGGGACCTGGCCCGCAACCCAGGCATGTGACCTGACTGGGAATCGAACCAGCGACCGTTTGGTTTACAGGCCAGCTCTCAATTCACTGAGCCACACCAGCCAGGGCCAGACTTCACTTCTTTTCAGCACCCCCACCCCTTCCTCACCCTCTTCTTCACCAGCAGATGCATGGTTTTTAGAGTTTGCTTGGTAACCTAGTCCTATCTATAGAAATCAGCACAGACCATCACTGCAGTGGTCTCTACCAGTCAGATTTGCTGAGTTGCTCATGGCATCTCCAGAACTGGAATGTATCCAACATACTCCAGAGGGAATGGCTCAAGAGATGAGAGCCTGGAAACTCCAGTTTGCTGTATGCTTACCAGCATTCTCTTGCTCCACCCTTCACTCCAGCTGTGAAAGCCATATATTGACAGTGGATGGGAATTATTTAACTCCTCAGAGTTTCCTCTGGATCTGCACAACAGTTATAAGACAGCTGTGGGGAAAGTAGAAAGCTCCTCTTCCCCCATCTTTTCTTTGAGGCTTTGCTCCCAAAGACTGGGGATCTGGTGACTTGATGACAGATTGGTGCCATCTGCAGCCCGAAGCTCTACATCATCAATGATTTCCAAGGTAACAAAGGTGTTCCCTTGTAGCAATGGAGCCCAGAGTTGGTACCCAACTAGCTGGTACTAGCTGTCTAGCTCTTTTCCTCATCCTGACATGCTTGCATATCTTTTTCTTCAACTTACCCATTCACGGCTGCTCCAGATTGCCAAAGAAAATTTCAAGGAACGCTAATGGCCCAGAGCTGAGTTGGTTTCCTAACTGTAGATCAGCTGTGACTGTCCTCAGCAGCACTCACTCTGTGATTTAGCCCTGTGACATCTGTTGGACCTTGGAGACATGGGAGAGGTTTCACAGGAGGTTTCCTAAGGACAAAATTTGTCCTCCTGAGTTTTTCTGCTGTCCTAATAGGTAGGGATAGAATAGGTGGTTTCGACAAAAGTTAGTGATAATATTTCTAAAGCAAATTCTGTTTTCCTATTGACTCCATTTTACAGTAAGAAATATGTTGCTGCAGAAGGTGGGGGGAAATCCCTGGCCTCTTAATTCTTGGGGCATTGTATGTTTTAAAAGAAATATAACCAGAACTCTTCAATATCCTAGCCTGATAGGCAATGAAAAGCTTTCTCTTATTTCCTTCTATCTGTGTATAATTTGTTGCCTTTTTTTCAACATTTGTGTCATTAATGAGCCACAAAGAATCGATTTTGACTACTTTTTGCAAAAAGTCACCCCCTACATTAGGAATTGCAGACTCTGAAGCTGTTGAAAAGAAAGGCCTTGCAAGGGCAGGTTCTTTACCTCCCTGAGTCTTTCTCCACCATCAGGGTTTGAGTTCTACTCATGATTCTGAAACTCTTCCTTGTGACTTTGGATAAATAGCCTTCCTGTGCTTAAATTGCATTATCTATGAAACAAAGATGGTAGTGCCTGCCGCTACCCACTTCTCAGTGACATTTTTTTTTTTTTGAGTCAGTGAGAAAGTCTGAAAAGCACTTGGGTTGCTTTGAGGACCTGTTACTTTAGAAAAACCTTTTTGTCCGTCAGAGCCACACAGCCAGGGCAGCCAGACACAGGCCTCAAAGGCTCTGGATGCTGAGACAACTTCTAAGAATGTTGAAAATGAAAAAATCCACTTATTGATTTCTTTGTCAAGCTACTATAGTTGAAACTTCATATCTCACTTACTTTTTGTGACTAGGTGAGACACTTTACTTTCCTGGATCTCCATCA
Source organism: Micronycteris hirsuta (assembly GCA_004026765.1). NCBI lineage: Eukaryota > Metazoa > Chordata > Mammalia > Chiroptera > Phyllostomidae > Micronycteris > Micronycteris hirsuta. Next base: position 73,464 of record PVJI01003111.1, read on the forward strand.
TGGACACAAAATAGTGCCTGTTTCACAGAGTTGTTGTCGGGGTCAAAGGCCGAAATGAAGGCAATGTACTCGGCTAGGGGTCAGGAAGCATGGGCTAAGTTTCCTATATTAGATGTCGTGATAGATCAGTCATTGAGACCACAGTGGCCAGGAACCAAATCAAATGGTCATGTATGTGTGTTCTTTGAGGCACCAGCCACTCCTATAAAGAGCATCAGGATTTTCAAGGAAAAGAAAACCAAAAAGCTAAGCCCTGGCTGGGTAGCTCAGAGTGTTGTCCCAATACGCCAAGGTTGCCAGTTTGATCCTCAGTCAGGGCACATACAGTAATCAACCAATGAATGCATGAATAAGGGGGACAACAAATCAGTGCTTCTCTCTAAAATCAATAAGTACATTTTTTAACATGGCTAAGCCTGAAAGATGTGAGACCCTATCTGTAATTGGTAACCAAGAGGCTTTCTGCATAAATAACTCTAGGCTTTAGTGCTGAAGATCTCGTCTCCTTTCAAGATGGAGTCAGTGTTAGCTTGACCCTGGCAGATGGCTAGTGGATCAGCAGCAATCACAGGAATGTAATTTAAGACATCCCGTGCCCTCTCAGTGTGGAGAACTTCTCCCCAGGATGAGTCCAGTCTCTGGCTTTTTCCTGTTTCCTCCTCTGGGCAACGATGGTTTGGTACCTCCAGCCTCTCTTCTGATATCAATTCCCAGTCCCAGTTCATCAGAGACTTTTTGTTGGTACATCACTCTCAGTCTTTTCCTCCTTATCTGAAAAGTGATTTTATTGAGCCAGAGGTGAATTACCTAAAGCTGGAATAATTGCTTGCTGTTTCTTTGCTTCTGTCCATTACTGGAAAGCCATTCGAACTTTAGATGGTGCCCAACTTCTCTTTATCTTCCTTGATTATATCCCTCTTATGTTTCTAGATTCCACAGCATCCATAGGACATCTTTGAGGCCACAGATTCAATCGGGGGCTGAAATGAAAACCAAGGTCTCCTCACTCCTCATTCTGGGATGTTCTTACTTCCTATACCAATGGCCTCTTCTCCCATAAACAGAAATGTGATTCCCAACTAAAAACTGAGCATAGAAAATGGCCTAAGCTGAAAAGAATTATTAGCAGGTACCTAAACTAGTGTTTTCTCAAAGCGTGATCCTCTAACCAGGAGCACCAGTGTCACCTGGGAACCTGTTAGAAATGCAAAATCTCAGGCTCCACCCAAGCCCCACTGAAGCAGAGAGTCAAGCCCTGGGTGATTGTGATGTATGCCAAAGTTTGAGGACCTGCAATACTGGCTATGCCAAAATCAGGTGCCTTGATTATGTAAGGCCATTAAATAGCCACTGATGCATGAAATTGTGTTTGGATTTCAAGTAAATTTGAATTACAAGTCTGTTATTTTACCCGGAAAGCAGGGTAAGCTCATACCTTTCAAGGGTCCAAGGTTCTACTGAAATTAGCAGAAATGTTCTCAGGGCCCTGTGGGAAGATAAACAGGATCCAGGGTAGACACTGCTGGATACAGGCAGTTGTTGCTCTGGATGGAGCATATAATCTGTACTATCCAATTCAACCAGCATACTAAATCTCTCTCCAGTCCTACACTGTGGTCCTTTACCCACAAGTTTTACCTTCCTAGTCTCTGAAGATACTTGAATCTGCTACATAGCCAAAATCCTATTAACTCTTTATGTAGGATTTTCAGGGTTTCCCAGCCAGGACCGTCTGATAAAACTTTCTGTGATGCTCTATTCTGTGTGCCATAGAATGTTTAATATCAGTGCTGTACAGTGAGGTAGCCACTAGCCACGTGGAGCTATTGAGCCCTTGAAATGTGGCGAAGGGCAGTAGAGGAACTGAGTTTTCAACCTTACTCTATTTTAAGGAATTTGTATTTAAATAGCCGCATGTGGCCAGTAACTATCCTACTGAACAGTGCAGGCCTAGACACATCAATCTAATATCTTAGACAATGATTGATTAAATAGAAAGCTGATTGCACACTTCCAAAGAATATTTAGAAAGCTGACAAACTGAATCTAAAGTAATCTTTTATAAAAATTGATGAACCACTTTTAAGGCCAGTCCAAAAGTGATTATATTTAAATCATCTATTAGGGTAGTTTGACAAAGTTAGGAGCCTTTAGTGATGGGGACTAAGTAATTCTAGAGTCAGAATTTTATTGGCCAAGAGAAATGAAGCCCATTTTCTTCATTTTCCATCTACAATGATTTTAGTTTATGAAGTAATGATCAAAAACCAAGGAATAGTCTCTCTTTTTTGCTTTCCAATTGTATTGAGAAACAATTGACATACATTTAAGGTATACAGCATGATGGTTTGATTTGCATACATTGTGAAATGATTATCCACAACAGGTTCAGTGAACATCTGTCTTCTATATAGATACATTAAAAAGAAAAGAAAGAAGAAAAGGAAAAAAGGTTCTTCTTGTGAAGACAAGTCTTAGGACTCACTCTCTTAACAACTTTCTTCTGTACCATACGGCAGGGCTAGTGATGCCATGTTGTACATTACATGCCTAGTCCTTAGTAGTACTTATTTATCTTACAACTGGAAGTTTATACCTTGCGACCATCCTCCTCCAATTCCCCCTCTCCCACCCTGTGCCTTGGTCGTCACAGCTCTGATGTCTTTTGTATGAGTTTGTTTGTTTGTTTGTTTGTTTTTTAGATTCTACTTATAAGTGAGATTACACAGTATTTGTCTTCCTCTAGCTTCTTTCACTTAGCATAATGCCTTCGAGGTCCATCCACGCTGTCACGAGTTGTAGGGTTTCCCCATTTATTGTGGGCACTTAGGCAGTTTCCATGTGTTGGCTATTATAACAAACATGCTGTCATGAACATGAGGGTGCAGATTTTTTTTGAGTCAGTATTTTTGTTTCCTTTGGATATATTCCCAGAAGTAAAATTGCTGGATTGCATGGTAGTTCTGTTTTTTTAAAAAAATTAATGGGCCCTGGCTGTTGTGGCTCAGTGGATTGAGTGTGGGCTGCAGTTGATTCCCAGTCGGGGCACATGCCTGGGTTGCGGGCCAGGTCCCCAGTAGGGGGCATGTGAGAGGCAACCACACATTGATGTTCCTCTCCCTCTCTTTCTCTCTCCCCCTCTCTCTAAAATTAAATAAATAAAATATTTTTTTAAAAAATTTAATGGTCCTTCATTCCATTTCTGATAGTGGCTGCACCAATTTATATCCCCACCAACAAGGCACAAAAGTCCCCTCTTCTCCATGTCCACACCAGTATTTGTTATCTCTTGTCTTTTTTTAATATACATATTCTATGCTTTGTTTTTCAATAGCAATTTACATTCGGTATTATTTTGTATTAGTTTCAGGTATACAGCATAGCAATTAGATAGTCATATACTTTACAAAGTGTTCCCTCGATATTTCAAGTCCTCACCTAGCACCGTACATTGTTATTACAACATTACTGTTCCCTATGCTGTACTTTGCATCTCCATGACCCTCGTGTATCTACCAATTTGTACTTCTTAATCCCTTTACCTTTTTCACACAGTCCTGCAAACCCCCTCTCCTCTAGCAATCATTAGTCTGTTCCTTGTATGTATGAATCTTTGTCTGTTTTGTTTGTTCATTTATTTTGTTCTTCAGATTCCACATATAAGTGAAATCATATGATATTTGTCTTTCTCTGTCTGACTTATTTCATTTTGCATAATACCCTCTAGGTGAATTCATGTTGTCACAAGTGGTAAGATTTTGTTCTTTTTATGGCCAAGTAACATTCTATTATATATATGTACCACAGCTTTTTTATCCATTTGTTTATTGATGGGCACTTCAGTTGCTTCCATATCTTATCTTTTTGATAATAGCTATTCTAACAAGTGTGAGATGATATCTCATAGTGATATTAATTTGCATTTCCCTGATGATTAGTGATGTTGAGCATCTTTTCATGTGCTTGCTGGTCTTTCAATAATCTCTCTTAAAAATAGCTAGGACTCTTTCAACCTCAGTGTTTCACATGAATTCAGAAAGAACATTGTTTCCCCTTTACATTCCTATCCTCTGAGCTCCGTTCCAGTTTTAAGGTATTGTCAGGTTCGAGAACACCACCACTGATCCTCAGAGTAGGCTTAAGGTAGAAGTAATCACATTTGCCCAATCTAAAATGTTCATCTTGAGAATGAAGATGAGCAGATGAGGAGTGACTATGAAATTAATGACTAATACTGGCCCCTTAACTGAAGATCCAGGTTTAATTGTACCTTGGATTTTTTTTCCTGGCTGAAATTTAGCCAAATTGGATTGTAGTTATAAGTGGGTTTGATTACTTACTTTCTTCATTGGTTCCGACATCTCTGCCTGCAGAAATAATCCCAAGTGAAGCACTTTTTCTAATCTGAATTTCCTATGAATAAAGCTTTGACAAAACATTTGCCAATCTTGACATTCACATCTTCTAAACTTATTGAGTCAGTTAATGGATGCTTGGAGTTTGCAAAGTTCAGGAGACTATTAAATGTGCTTCCAGTATCTAAGTGTTAAATATGCCTGCTGGCAGTGGAAATACATCATTATACAGAACGAAGTGCAAGATAAAAAACAGGCAGAGTTGGTCATTAAATATGCCAGGGATTGTGTTATAATCTCCAATGTTAACTGAGGTCAATATGGTTAATCATACTGGTATATGTAAGAACTTAAGCAAGTGCAGATTTTCTGAGCCTTACAATTATTCTATTTTTTATTCTATTTTATTTTAGCCTTACAGTTTTATATTTATAAACTAACTGTTCAACATAGGTGGATGGTGATATGAACAACAGAAAACAATCTACTTAATGGAATCCTTTGCACCCTTTAAAAATAATGTTATAGAACAAAGATTCTAGATAAGTGAGGGATGAGGTTAAACCAAAATCGTCTGCAATTTTTTTTCCTTTTTCTACTTTCTTGTGGTTTATTCTATTATTTTTTAATTTAAATTGAACATTTGGCTTATCAGTTTTTCATCTTTCTTCAGTACTAATATAAATTTTCATTGAAGGATCGCTCTAACCACACCATACAAATTCCGATATTCAGTGTCTTCATTGTCATCTAGTTCCAAGTTATTTTTAGTTTCCATTATTATTTACTTACTGATTTTTCATGAGTTATTTAGATTAGTGAATTTTTTAAAATAGGTATATGGAGATATAGTTTCGTTTGTTTAATATATTTTATTGATTGTGCTATTACAGTTGTCCCAATTTTCCCTCATTGCCCCCCTCCACCTGGTGCCCCCCATTCCCTCTGGCAATCCCCTCCCTTAGTTCATGTCCATGGATCATGTATATAAATTCTTTGGCTACTCTCTTTGCTATACTGTTCTTAACATCCCCTGTGTATTCTGTACCTACCAATTTGTTCTTCTTAATTCCTGCACCTTTTCCCCCAATCTCCTTCATCCCCCTCCCAGCTAATAATCCTCCAAATGATCTCCATGTCTATGATTCTGTTTCTGTTCTGCTTTTTTGCTTTTTTTTTAGATTTAATTGTTGATAGTTGTGAATTTATACACAGAGCAGAGGCCAGTTAGGAGGTTATTGCAATAATTTAGGCAAGAGATAGTCGCATGAACCACGAAAGTAGAGTGGAAATGATGAGACAGAATTGGATTAGGATATATTTTTTAAATAAAACTAACAAGATTTTCTAAAGGATTGAATCTGGGATGTGGGAGAGAGACATCTTGCCTGAGCAACTGGAAGGGAGGGGTGCCATTAACTGAGATGGGGACACTACAGGTGGAACAGTTTGGGGGTAGAAGACTGAAATGGACAATAAGAGTTAGACACCCAAATGGAGATGTATATTACGCAGGAGAAAGGTCTGAACTCAAGATATAAACTTGGAAAATTTCTGCTTACTGGTGGTTTTTAAAGTCATAAAAATAGGTGAGCTCACCTAAGGCAATGGTTCTCAACTCGGGGCAGTTGAAGTCAGTGCTATTGGCATCTAGTGGGTAGAGGGATGCTGCTAAATGTCCTGTAATACACAGGATTGTCCCAACAACAAAGAAATATATGGCCTAAAATGTCTACAGTACTGAGGTTGATAAAACCTGACATAGGACTTGACCATGCCCAGAGAAGAGAAGGTGCTCAGGGGATCAGCTTTGGGGCACTCTTTACTAGGAGTTCAGGAGAAACACCCCAAGGAGCCTGAAGTTATATGTGTAGTGATATTGGAAGGAAGCCAAGGGAATGTCCTGTACTAGAAGCTAAGTATAGAAAGCCTGTTGAGGAGAAGAAAGGGATCGGATATGTCAAATGCTGCCAATAGGTCAACAAAGATGAGAACTTATAACTGACCATTGGGTTTTTGATTGTGGGGTTATTGACAAGACCTCCATGTTGACAAAAGCATTTTAGCAGAGTGGTACTGGCAAAAGGTCACTGAGGGAGCCTGGGCAAGGCCCTTCACTTCTCCAAGTTTTAGTTTCCTCATACATAAGGTGAAAATAATCTACTTCATTGAGTTACATGAAATAATGTGAACAATGTGTGTAAAGCACCTAGCACAGAAGTGGCATGTAGTAGGCACTAAATAAATATAAAGTCTCCTTCCACAAGTTTTCTGTCGATTCCCCACTCCTATCCTCCTGCACCCTCTCCCGACACACCCGCGCATACACCTACACCTTCAATGCTTTATCACCCTCGGGGGACTACTTAGTACTGTATGAGGCAGTCCTTTCATTAGAACACATGTTGTGATGGAAATCATATTGCAATTATTCCTTATTATGAATTGAAGAAAAAGGAATTAATAACTGGAGTTTTTCTGAATAAGATAATATACTGGACTGGGAGAAAAACAGGTAGCAATTGAAAAATATACAGAATCACAAACTAATTTCTCATGAAGTTAAACATTTTGTTGTTGTATTGTATCTGAAGACTTTCTGCAGTTTTGGACCTGTGCAAAACTAAGCCTGTAGCCCCATTTTCTAGGTCTACTATAGATCCACATATGCTCCCCACACAAAACTCCTATGTTCCAAACTCAAGCAAAGCCAAACTCCCTCTGTGAGATATGTCAAAGGATGGAGATTCAGAAAAATTTAGAGAGGTGGAAATTCACTCTTTTAAACTTTTTACTCTGGAATTTCCCACTGATACTGTCTTCTTTTTGGACTCAGAAAATGCTTACATTACCCTAATGATTGCACAGTAACTTTATAAAAATGAATTTAATTTCAAAAGGTCAAAGGTAGTCATATTACAGAAAAGAAGATATCCAAAAACATGTCATTCTGCATTCAATTCTAATTTCCACAGAACTAAGAGCCCTGGAAGGTCATTCAGGTAATGAGATTTTGTGTTAATTCCACAGTTAGTTATACACAGTGAGCTCTTAGTCCAAGAGGTTCCTGAATGCTCTATGAGCTCAGAAAGCAAAAGAGGAATTCTCCATGATTTGGAACTTCTAGATGCCCTGACTCAGTCCCAAGTGATTCTCAGGCAGCCTGCTTCTCACATCTGCCAAGTCCTCAAAGAGAGCTTTAACTTCATCTCCCTACCTCTGCATCTGCTTGTTTTAATACATTTATCATATCTACACATTGTTCTCAAATTCTTAAGACTCAGAAACCAGGCCAGTGACAAGCCGGGGCAGGAGAAGGTTAGGGGGTGGAGGGATTGAGCGAAAAGGAGAAAGGTCTCATGGACAGGGACAGCAGTGGGGTGATTGTGGAGGGGGCAGGGGGATCAGGGGACTAAATGTTAATGGGAACAAACACGATAAAGATTAATTTTTTAAAGGAAATTTATAACAAAAAATGGATAAACTAATTGGAGGAAAAAATTTTAAAAAAATCAACCAGGCCAAAAACCAATTGGACAATTAGTCAATGGCATGTTACTCTTACTGATCAGCACTGCCCAAAGAGCCCTCTGTGGTGATGGAAGCGTTCCGTGTCTGTTCTGTCCACTATGGCCGCCACTAGCCCACGTGGCTCTTGAGTACTTCAGATGTGGCTGATGTAACTGAAGAAGTAAATTTTTAATTTTAGCTAATTTTCATTGTTATTAATTCAAATAGCCACATGTGGCTAGTGACTACCATAATGGACAACACAGGTACAAGTTGAATTCTTTCAGAAAGGATTTACATTTGTTTCTTATACTCACTTGAAGAATGACCAATTCAAGGCTTTTTAAGATTGAATTCTCTGTTGGGGCTTTTGGGGCTGCTCCGGTAGTGCGATTTCAGATCAGGACCCTGAAGGAATACCGGCTTTAGCTCAAATTCCCAGAAGAGATTTTTCCTTTCCTCCCTCCAGTCAGAGGCAGGATTGAGATTTGTAAATGTTCCTGCTGTACCGTTCTGCATGGTGTGCTTTTTTCCCCTCACTTGCCCTTCCCCTCAGGGATTAGCCCTGAGGTCCCAGCATTGTGCTGAAATACTTCTCTATTAAACTCCTCATCTTGGATGTTTTCTACTTTCACAGTGAAATCTAAAATAATGGCTTCCTTCAATCAGTGATAACTTATAGCCAATGAAATACAGTAATATAATTTCTCATGCATACTAAAAACTTAATAAATATTGATTGAAACAAATTGCACAGCAAAGAAAATTATTTAAAAATGGGAAGGTGACTTACTCAATGGGAGGAAATATTTGCAAGTAATATATTTGATAAAGGATTAGTTCAAAATATATAAAGAACTCACACAACTTAATAGCAAAAAAAATCCAACTAAAAAATAGGCAGAGGATCTGGATTTGAATATACATTTTCCAAAAGAAACATACAGATGACCAACAAATACACAAAAAGATGCTCAATATCACTAATAATCAAGGAAATTCAAATCAAAACCACAATAAAGTATTACCTCACACCTTCTAGGATGGCTTTTTATCAAAAAGACAAGCAATAACAAATGTTGATGAGGATGTGGAGAAAACAGAACCCTTGTGTACTATTGGTGGGAATGTAAAATGGTACAGCCACTATAGAAAATGGTATGGAGGTGCTTCAAAATATTAAAAATAGCCCTGGCCTGTGACTCAGTTGGTTGGAGCATCATTCCATAACCAAAGGGTTGCAGGTTCAATTCCTGGTCAGGGTATATACCTAGCTTGCCGTTTTGATCCCTGATTCAGGCACTGATCCCCTATCTGGGCACGTTCAGGAGGCAACCAATCAATGCCTCTTTGTTGTATCGATATTTCTTTTTCTCCCTTCCTCTCTAAAAGCAATGAAAAAAATGTAAGGTGAGAATAATTTTTTTTCAAAAAAATATGTTAAAAATAAAACTCTCATGTGATATAGCAATCCTACTTCTGGGTACTTAGTCAAAAATAATGAAAACACTAAGTCAAAAAGATATATGCACCTCCATGTACATTGCAGCATTATTTACACTAGCCAAGATATGGAAACAACCTAAGTGTCCATTGACAGGTGAATGAATAAAAAAGTTGTGATGCACACACACACACACACACACACACAAATACTATTTAGCCATAAAAGATAATGTAATCTTGCCATTTGTGTGACAACACAGACGGACCTTGAGGGCATTATACTAAGTGAAATAAGTCAGAGACAAATACTGTATGATCTTACTTACATGTAAAATCGAAAACCAAACAAAAGTAAGGGGAAAAAAGCAATACAAACTAAAAGATGGAGAATAGATTAGTGATTGCCAGGGGTGGGGGGGAGATAGTGGGCAAAATGGATGAAGGGGGTCACAAGATGCAAGCCCCAGTTATAAAATAAATAAGTCACAAGGGTGTAATGAAAGAGACAGAGAGGGAGGGAAGGAGGAGGAAGGAGGAGGAGATGGAGAAGGGGGAGAAGGGGAAAGGGAGAGAAGTCCAAATAGGCCATAGAGTTTGAATGTTTCTTAAAATGATGTTTCTGTGGCCCCCCTAGATGTTTGGGGGGAGAGGGGTTTAAATGCACTGCTAACTTTTTTTGGGTGGAAGAAGAGAGGAACTGAAAATGAATATGCAGATATGAGACCTGGTGGGGTACAGGGAGAGGAAAAGGCTTAATGCCTGATGTATCAGTCAGAGTCCTGGCAGGGAAGAGATAACAAGTCTTAGATGGATGAAGCAGTGTCTTCCTTGGTCTGGCTTCTTGAACTGCGCTAGAACCCTGTTTGCACAGGATGAGGCTAGAAGCTGAAGACACTGTTTCATGAGCGTCTTTATGAGCTTCTGTGAACAAGAAGTGCAGCTTTGGGTGCCAGGTACAAGCACAAGCACAGGACCCCTCTCTTTACTTCTACAAAACCCATTTCTGCTGTGGCCTCCCACTTCTTGCAGCTTTGAGAACTTTGAGGGCCACTTTCCTTGGTGCATGTCATCTTGAACACCGATAGCACCTGAAATCATGAGGCATCCTTAAATGACCAAGGAGGAGCCTAAGGAAAAAAAGCCATCATGCCTCATGGGGATAAAGCTGGACAGGTTGGTTCCTGGGTTCGATTGAAGACTCTCTAAAATACTTGGGATATGGGGTGACTCTGCAAATGGCCATCATTTCTGCTTGAACACAGGTAGCTCAGCCCTAGCAAAATTTTAGTAATAATATTTGTGGGACTTCATTTCACTTGAGGAGTGGGTGAGAAATGGTATATTCAGATCATGAGAGAAGAAGACAAATAAAGGAAGAAATTGAGTTAGTTCTTCCCCAAACTGAACCAAAATTGCAGATGAAAATAACTATAATATCCCTTTTCATCTAATCTATTCATACTTTATCCAAAAGATGTAAAAACTGGGAAGCCAGTTTGAGGATTTTTGGAAACCATAAGCCTATTGGACTCAAGACAAAGCTGTGATTTGTGCAGAGTTCGTTTTTGGCCTCCGGGTTATTTGACATCAAAATAGTCCAGCCTCTGCCTCTCTAGGGTTGCTTTTAGCATTGTAGACAGAGAGTACCAGCCTTGGGTGAGAAGGCTCAGGTGTGAGCAACATCAGTCAAAGCTATGCATCCTTGGTGAATTCATTTAACCCACCAAGCACAACATCCTTGTCTGAAAATGGGATATGATACGCCTCTCCGAGGCCTTACAGAGTTTTCATATCATCAAATGAGATAATAGTAACCCAGTAAAGTGCTATATGAATGTAGGGGAGAAAGCGTGTTTTAAATAGGGTCAGTCTAAGGTGAAACATTAGTTCATTGAAGAAAGTAGAAAGCACAAGTGATGTTCACCTCCTAAAAAATTACTCCAAATTAGTGTTTGTAGGTTCCAGTCCAGATCTCTCAACTTAACTAAATCCACTTGGATTTGGGGTTGAATTGAGTGTATGTTAAGCTCTGTCAGTGATAAAAGAGAATGAAAAGAATATGGAAACCCAGCAGGCTTTCTAAGAAATAGACCCATTTATTATTCCAGTTGTGGTTCAGTATTCTGCTATTAAGAAGAAACACTTAAATTGAGGAAGGCACAAAGAATGGCTCTAAAGGAAGGAGTCCACTTTGTTTAGGGAGAAAATAATACCTTTTATTTTCCTGTGCAAGGGCAGGAAAATAATGCCCCTCGGTGTGGCCACCAAGCAATATTGGTGGGTTACTCCTTCCCAAGGTAGGACCCTGGAAGTCTCTAAGGGAAGCCACAATTCCTAGAAACCTAGGTCCAGATCTCAGCAGCAGGTAGGAAGCATGTATCCCTTGGTTAAAATGAGAAAGTTATGTTCTAGGTGCAGATGTCACAAGGGGACATGGCCATAAGGCAGAGAGCCTCAGCAGACTTGATGAATAAGATAGGAAGTGATGGTCAGAAAGATGGCTCAAGTCAAAATCAAAAAGTCCAGATGGATTGACAGCAGAAATAGAACAACAGCAAAGCTTACAGAAAAAACTCAGAAAGACACATGTACAATAACAGAGAATAGATTATGGCCAGTCACCCAAAGCGAGGGAGGCTGGTGGGAAAGGGGAAGGCCTGTCAGAGTTAAAGGGGAGGGCAAGGTGGTGAACAAGTGCCATAGCAAATAAAATGAAAAGGAGCTATACCCTTTTACCCTTTATCCACAGGATCTAGGGCAGTACCTACCACAGAGTAGGCACCCATTAACTACTGAATGAATGCATAGCCCAGTAAGCAGATTTATGATATTAAAAGCTGGCCTATCTAATTCAGCCAGCTGCTAGCCTAATCCAGTGCTTCTCAGACTCTCATGTACTCGCAAGTTGCCTGAGGATCTAGTTTAAATGCAAGTTGTGGTTCATTAGGTCTGGAGTGGGGCCTGAGAGTCTGCATTACCAACAATTCTATGATTGCAGTGGTGCTGCTGCACAGATACACTGCTCCACACCACAATTTGAGTAGCAAGGGCCTTGACCCGGCAGCTTATATTAATTTTTTTAAGGTAGGAATCAATTCCAAGTGGGAGGACTGTGGTGGAGATAAGTTTTCTAGGAATAAGGAAATGAAGTTTGGAGAAAAGGGACAGTTCTTGTGAAGTGTGATTTGGGGAACTAACCTGGGACCGTGGCTGCCAACAGCCTCCTGCCCAGCGAGAGGAGGCTGCAGGGGCCCAGAATTGTGCATGCAGGTTTGAGAGGAGAGCAAAATTTGTAAAATGGTTGAGTTTGTAAAATTGTTCATCCACTGGGGTCGTCCCAACCTTTCATAACCTAACAAAAATCATCAACCAATGATGGACTTCATTTACCACACTCCATTGGTCTTATTGCATAAAAATAAAATTTCAGTTTTAATTTTTTAGTTCAGGTGTCTTACTACAGTATAGTTTAGTGACATAGGAAGCTGATATAAAAATAGAGTCAATTGTGTAGCAAAAGGGCAAAAATGGGAACTCTGTAGACATTTCATACAGAGAATCATCACATTAGTTCTTTGTAGTCTCCCATTAGCTACTCTGCTCCTCCTTTGTCCTTTTGTACATATTGTCCTCTGTGAACTGTAGATTGCATGGGGTCTGGGTTTAAAGAGGATTCGGAGCATGCTCCTATTTCCTCTGGATGCCCCTCAGTGTGGCCAGCAAGCAATATTCTAAGGTAGTAATGCAAAATCAACCCCAACCTGACTGGTTCGATTCTGTGTTCTAGGGCTGTGCTTTCAGCACCATGGACAGAGGCAAATTCCTGTAACCCTGTCTCTCTTTGATTTCAGTATGACCTGAAATTGGGAGTGAACTTAAAAGAGGTTTTTGTCCTGGCTGGTGTGGCTCAGTGGTTTGAGCACCAGCCTGCAAATCAAAGGGTTGCCAGTTTGATTCCCAGTCAGGGCACATGCCTGGGTTGCAGGCCAGGTCCCCAGTGTGGGGCACACAAGAGGCAATCACACATTGATGTTTCTCTCCCTCTCTTTCCCCCATCCTTCCCTTCTCTCTAAAAGTAAATAATAATTTTTTTTAAAAAAAAGAGGTTTCTGAGAGTGGTAAAACCAGGTAGCAGACAAATAGAGAACAGTCATTTCTGACCTGTCCTATCAAGTGCTCACCTTTCCTACCAATTGTGTCCCCTTTCCTTATGTTATATGACTGTCCCCTGCTTATGCATACAGGGCGACATACTACTTTTCTCTTGGGGAGACACTGTCATGTGTATTTCTGAAGTTAGGCACCCATATATCAAACAAGTCAAATGCATGTCTGACTCCTAGACGGTTTCATACTGATTGTTTACTCTGCTGTGGCCTATCTCTTTTAGCTACTGGCTATCAGATAACATCTGCTTGTATCTGTAGGAGTAGGAGGTGGCCCTCAAGACTTTTAAATGAGGCACACTTTAGGACAACAATCCATGATATGTGTCATACCATAACAATCTTAAGGTCATGTGTGGGTGATCAAATCTTCTAATTTATTGACAGTTCTTGTGAAATGTGATTTGGGGAGCTTACCTGGATCAGACTTTTCCTACTGCCACTCTTCCTACAATAATATAGCAAGTAAAATCCCTTTTGCAGCAGATGATTCACTTCACTCCGTAAGACCAAAGTTGGAGTAGGGAGGAGAAGCTAAAGGAGGTTTCTGAGAGTGGTAAAATCAGGAAGCAGACAACGGGCAGACCTAGGGCTGATGACTCCAAATAAGAAAGTATAAGGTACAGAGAGTCATGAGACCTAGTCCTCATCTAAGGAAGCCAGTTGATTATCATTGGAAAGGGACACCTTGTCATGTAACACCAAGACACGTGCCATTTAATGCCTAATTTTTAGCAAACATTTGTTCTAATTTCCTCAGAATAAGATGTACAGACTGAAAAGTTCAATGGGGAGATTTTCTGAGGCTGACATGACAGCTACAGTGGTAGCATCAGGGAAAGTAAGAGCAAATGAGCATGGGAAAGGTATGGAGATGGGGCACTGTCACTGGCCATTATAAAGAATAGAAACTCTATGGATCTTAAAGTCAAGGGAGGAAATTAGGGCTTTTCTGCCCAATGATGGTTCTAAGTCAGGGTCAACACCATAGACTTCAAACTTGGGTCTTAATTTGACCCCTCTGCTGCTTTTTCCTAAGGATCCTACACAGCCACAAGAGCCTTCCTACTCTGCATGGAAATACCAGACATAAGCCACTTGAGGAAGGTGTATTAGTTTCCTATTTCTGCTGTAACAAACTACAAACTTGGTGGCTTAACACAACACTAATGTATTGTCTTACAGTACTGGAGGTCAGAAATCCAAAGCGAGTCCCTCTCTAGGCTAAAATACAGTGTCAGCAGAGCTACATTCCTTCTGGGGGCTCTAGGGGAGAATCAACTTCCTTGCCTTTTCCAGCTTCTAAGAGGCTGCCTGCATTCCTTGTCTCATGACCACTTTTTAGCAATCACGTCTCTCTGACCTCTGCCTCCATCATCACATTTCCTTCTTTGATTCTGACCCTCTTGCATTCCTCTTATAAAGAACTGTGATTACACTGGCCCCACCTGGATAATCCAGGATAATCTTCCTATCTTCAGATCCTTAACTTAATCACATCTGCAAAGTCCCTTTTGCCATGTAAAGTAACATATTCACAGGGATTAGGATGTGGATATCTTTGCGGAACCACTAGTCTGCCCACCATAGGTGGTATCTTCACTGCAGGCCAAAAAATTAGCCTTTATCTGGCTCACAAGTAGTGAGTTACTCAGGACTTGAGGAATCAGGAAAAAATGACCCACTGTGCTAAAAGGAAAAGGATTTACCCTAGCACAGATTTGTTTGTTTAAACCCTTTAAAAACTTTCAAACATTTTTTTGCCGCAAGAAACTCTCTTTAAATCATTTAATTGCCATACATCATCATCATCATTTTTAAAGTCAACCAAACAATTAATGTAACATTCATGTCCTGAAAGCAGGGACATAGTAGTTGGTTGCTCTCCCAGAAACCTTTTTGCATTTCTTTCCACCTGTGAGTATTATGAAAATCATCTCCAACCAGATCAATACACTTGCATGATGCATACTCTGACTGAAGCTCTCCTGGGGTGTTCACACCCAAAGGAACATAGTGGAATGGCCATTCACAGCTTTTGCCCAGGTTAGGAAGGGATTTTTTTGTTATAGAGGGGTTTACAGTCCACAGCATTTTGGACAGAAAATGCTGATCAGGGATTGAAGAATCTGCTTTCCTGCAATCGTGGTCAAGACCTGTCAATTCTATCTTCTTAATCTCTCTCCACCCCTCCCTTTTCTCACGCCACTTGTCAAGGCAGCATGATACATTACAGGGCTCCCCAAAATGACCTGATCCTAAGAACTACTGAGGGTGCACATTAAAAATGAGGACTCCCAGACATCTCATTTAGGCATTCTCATTCTAAGTCTTGCCAGTGGCCTTAGAATCTGCATGTATAATAAATACTCCCAGATGATTTTTATAATTTGGCAAGGATAGGCAAATAATAAAACAAACCAGATGGCCTTGGAAATGAGGTACACCTTTGTTTGAATATTTTCAAGCTGGTAAACTTGATCAAGTACCCTAGCTTCCCAGTACTTGTACAATCAAAAGTTTGTAAGTTGTTTCAACAAGTTAATAGGATTATGAGTGCATTTCACTGTACACAGAGCCCAGAGTTCAACAGTTATAAATTATCTTTTCTTCTTGCCTTTCACATGTCCCCCCACAGTACCTACTGTATTGTGTTTTTCACAACTGGGGGATGTTGACTAACTACAAATGTCATAGACTGACAACTAGCAGCTCTTGGCTAATCTCTCTTCCAGGACTTTCCCTACCCACCCAGTGTCAACTTCATCATGTAATTTCATGGGCTTTCCATGTTCTCCCTGCAACAGAGCTTCCTCTCATTCACAAGAAATTGTCCACAAAGGTCTTCCTTTCTTTACATCACCCAGCTATGGAAAGAAAACTAATCTTCCCCCTCAGCTGTGTCAGCCATAGTTCTAGGACATACCTCCATGGAGTGCTTGACTTTTATTCTACAAGAAAAAGAGGCATGACAATTTTACTGCCCAGCAGCTCCTAGACAGGGGCCACTGTCAAGGTCGTGGGTCTCCCTGCAGCAGGCCCACTGCAGCTACCTATGTCCCATGCTGTATGCTGCATGCTATTGTTGAACACTCCAGCCCCTGAGAGAAATATTTTAGAAGCAGAGGGACCTTTAGCAAGTGCTTTTTCAAATCATATCACACAGGCCTTGTCTATGTTTATGAAAGACCAATCTCCATTTTTTGTTAAAATAAGACCAAATGGAAACGTGTCCTTCCACATTGCTACGTAACTGAAAGCGTCAGGCCAAATTAAGCCAAACCTTATTTCTGTAGGCCTGTCAGTACGAACAGACAAAGGGACCTATATGTGATGTAAAGGAAAACATACTGTAGGGGGTAGGGAGGTTGGCTGGTGCTCAGGAGACTTAGGTTTAAGTCTTCCCAATCAATGACTGCCTGGTTTTGTGATCTCACTTAATTTCTTTGGAACTCTGTTTGCTTCTCCATAAATGGGTCATTAGATAAGATCTCTTTAAGATAGACTGCATCCTAGCTTAATATAACTTTAAGCAAAGATATCAGCAAGGCTTCATTATTATTCTTTCTTGATCCTCCCTTTTTGCCATAAAAGTACTCCTTCTTTAGGATAGCAGAGTATAAAAATAGAAAGAAGCCTTCTCTACTTACACCAAGAGCTCTCCTGTGGATTCAGGAAGTCGGGTGATCCTTGCAGAGGGGTGGTTCCCATTTTGAGTACCATCTCTACTAAAATGCCTTCCCTAACCCCTCATTCTGACTTAAAACTTTCTTCTCTGTTTCCACAGTATCCCGTGTTCATCTTAATAATCATAGCAAGTGTTCAACTCTATTATGAACTGTTGGTGTATTTTCCTGTCTTTCCTCTCCCCTTCCTCTGCTCAGCACCTCACTTTGCTACAGACACCATATTCTAAGTTACTGGCAAAACAGGCACATGACTATCTTTAACTTTTAACACCACATATAGCACATACTTGCCAAGAAAATGGTGAATGAATGAATGAATGAATGAATGAATTGGCTGGTGGTGGTGTTAATGTTGGTGATAAACAGAAGCCTCTGGAGAAAATGATCACAGCAATCAAATAAAGGCTCAGAATAGTTTATTGGGAATCCAGAAAAGTTACCACCATTCAAAAGGATTCTATTTAAAATCCAATGGAGATCCTGGTTTAATTTGTAATTGCACCCCTGTGATTGCAAACAAAGCATTATGCTGATAACCAAAGATATAAAGTTGACACTGGCCTTAAGAATGGACCTTTGCTATAGTCTGGAGAATGGGGCATGGAGATGAAGGAGAGAGTTATGATAAAAACCAGCATTTTTATTCCAAATATTAGTTTTAAAAGTGTTTTCAAATATGTTATTTGTTGGAAAGGCATCTGGATCCAAAGCCAGAGCTTCTGGGTTTCCAAAATGCCTACCCTCTCTGAGCTTCAGCCTCTTTGTGTATAAAATGGAAAGGATACCTCTGCCCATCTCAAAGGGGTGAGAGAATTCAGTAAGACAAGATATGTGACTGCAGTGGAGCTATTTGTTATAAATGGTCCCACCCAATAAGCAATTGAATAGGTGAGTAAAAGAAAGTTTTTACTGTCTCTGTGCTAAGGGCAAGTAGAGCAAAGCTTTAAAAGCAGTATTATCATTCAAATAAATATTGTGGTGTTCATCCTCCAACAACCTGTTTCCTTATCCTTAAAATTAGAGTCAGACTGGAATGATCTTCAAATTGCCATTGAACCTAAGATACTAAGATTTCTGGGACTACTTTGAGACAGGCATGGTGAGCTAAGTTCCCATTTAATTAATCTAAGTATACCAGCACTCATCAGAATAGGACTCAGAACCTATAATTCTACACCACACGAATGCAGGGTGACTCTCCAAAGCACATTGTTCTCTGGCTTGTGTCACATTTGAGATCGTTGGCAGCATGTCCCTCAATCTCATTATCCCTAGTGGACCTAAACCAATTAACCAAAGCCTTACAGAGGTTGACAGAGCTAATTATTTATAGGTGCAGCTCATCAAAGGCTTTGCATCTTCTTTTGGGGTAAGGGCTGATCTCTCTGACTCTTACTCTTCTTTTCCCTTTTATGTATTGTCTGTCCCTTGATTACTGGCATTTTTATGTGCCTTCAGTTCTGATGAATTCAAAGCTGTGCAAATTTTAACTTACCAATCAGTTGGGAGTGCTCAGGAGAGAGAGGAGAGAAATACTATCCCAATTTTTCAGATAGAGACCTGAAATGAAGATTGGAAAGTAAGCATCAGCTATGTGCCAAATCTATCACCAGGGAATTTTCATAGGAGTTTATGTTACTTAGGTTGTTTTTATTAAAAAGAATTTTGCTGACCCTTAGTTTGGGTGAGTTATGTAAGAATTCACCTTAAAAAAAAAGGAAAGGTATGAAATTTTGCTACAGTCCCAGGATTTGCAATAGTCACCAGGTCTTCCTGAGCTTATTAAGTAGTTCAAGACTCAATGAGTCACTCAGAATCTAGAGCAGCACTAGTGACTGGGTCATCTAGTCAACCTCCTAAGCATCAGGATTCACAAGTGTTTATTCTCATGCTCTGCTATGATGTCAACTCAGCTATTCTCCCTGTGTCCTTCAGTTACAATTCCACAAACCAGCTGCTTTATTCCATGTTTTCTGTCTCAAGTTCTGATTGGTCCATTTAGTTCCCATTGTTCAAGATGAGTAAAACTTCCATACCAGGTTGTCTGGTAGACTCTTGGCCATCTTACAGGTTGGCTGTCTTAGACAAGGTGCTCACTTCAGGAGAACACAGACATTAGGCACCATTATAGTAACTTAAGTGGAAAGAAACCATCAGGATATGGATGTGGGAGGAGCAAATATTCTGAAGCCTCTAGTAAAGTGTTCAAAGTCAGTGCCATAATAGAGGCTGAGATGCCTATGTAAAACAAATTATTTTCTATAAGTAACTCTGATATATAAAAATAAATTTTAACTTAAAAGATACAGAGTTTTTAAAAACTCTTTTATGCACCATTTCACTATTTTAAAATTCATTCTACGCTACTCTATTATCCTTTGATTAAAGGTCATTCAATTAGTGAGGTTCCTAATGTGCTAAAATATAATTTAATTTATCAAAATTTAGTGATCGCATAACTTCTAAGAATCAGCTGTTGGAATTGAAGCACACAAGTTCAAGATTGTGGTTGATTTAACTAGTGGTATTGCCATGGTGTCTTCTGTGATGATCTATTTCAGAACTGAGTTCATCAGATAAATTTCAGGTGACCAGAGCTTTTGTGCTGAGCTGGAGACCTCAACACTATTTACAACTTTGTTGCTCTGAGGAAACTAATATTTTGAGTTCTAAACATCCAATTATCAATAGGAACTTCCAAAATATAATCATTTCTACATTGGAAGTTAATGCAGTTTTATCCCAGCAATATTACATCACCTAAAACCAAGAACCTTTGAAGCATGCTCAAGGATCTCCTCATCACAGCGATCTTATGACGTTTGATTCTCTCTCTGTCTTGGGAAATGCTGTAAATATGAGGGAAAGGTAAGAGTATGTTTATCTAAGACAGCGGTTCTCAAACTATGGTCATAGTACTAACATATCAGTATCACCAGAGAACTTGTCAGAAGTACAAATCTGCAGGCTTTACCCCATACCTGCTGAATCCAGAAACGCTGCAGATGGGTCCCAGATATCTATATTTTAATAAGCTTCCCAGGAGATTCTTTTGCATACTAAAGTTTGAGAATAGTGATCTAAGACTTTTGTGAGCTCCAGAAGATCCCAGAACAACTTTATTTCCCATGAGAATAAAACATAACCCCATAACTTGGGTTAGGAACAAGAAACTCTATTATGTCTCTAGTTACTTCTAAGTGGGAGTAGAAAAATTATATCTTTAGTTACTTCTAACTGGGAGTCAAATCTGGGAGGAAGCCCAAATCAATGACAGATGCTATTGATGTACATTGGTTCTCTTCCATTATTCTCTGACCTCTTCCCTTCTGCCCCCGCAGGCTACCCCCACTACCCCGCCACCCCCCTTGCCCTCCACCACAAACAGACTATTTCTAAGTTCCTTCAGTTTCCTACATAGAATTTCCTCTTACTTCCTCTCTGTCAACCTAAACTACACATTTCTCCAGGAAATTTTCTGTGTTCTCTCTCAGGAGCATTCATCAAGCATCCATTAAACACCTACTTTTTTTTCCTGGCAAAAGTTACAAAGATAATTAAGATTCCATCCCTGTTCTTGTGTTCAATGAGGACAAATGAAAGATCACTCCTCTCCTTTGCTTTCACTGAAATCTTTCTCTGCAGTTCCTAATAAATTGGTACACAGCTTCACTCTGGTTTTAGGTTACTTCCAATATATGTTTTCTTCCCTACTAGATGGCAGGCTCCTTGAGTGACCATGTTTTTAAACTCCCTTTGTGTATGGCATTTTTTTCTAGCAGCCTGCTGAGCACATACTATTAGGAGCATGATGTTGGGCTGAATGCAGGAAATAATGACTGAAACAATAGTGTAGACGTGTACAGACTGGATTCTATACCTTCACAGTAAGCTTCTCTATTTTTTCTCCCTTGCCTTTGATCCACTCTTACCAACTAAACTGGGTTATTAAACTAATAAAATCCCAAAGACAACTCATTTGAATAAGAGTGGATTCCTGTTTCTCCATGCTGGGCTGAGGAGGAGTCCAAACAAGTGCCAGGCCAACCACCAGGTCAAATGTCAATCCACAAAGCTCTTAAGTTAAAAAACTGAGCAGAGTGGTGGGGGGAGGGAGACAATGGTGGAACTGAAGGGGAAGGGACTAGACAAAGAACATGAATGAATTAACCATGGACATGGACAACAGTGTGGGAATTGACTGAGGGAATGGTGGGTGGGATGGATGGGAAAGGTCAAAGTGGGGAAAATTGGGACAACTGTAATAGAATAACAATAAAAATGATTTAATTAAAACAACCTTAAATAATTCCCCCTCTTGCTTTTGGTTAGGATGATGTTTGGTCTCTAAAGAAAAATTCTGTAGAATCCTGACTCAGAGCCAAGGAGACCAATTGGATGCCCTTAATTAGTGGAATTACAAAGAATGTGCCAAATGAATGATTTACACATGACCAGAGAGACACAGAGAATGATGGTCTGTTTAGCAGTGATTATATGTTCAAATCTTTCAGCTGAGCTAGATCATGTGCCAAGCTGAATTCTCCACCAGCAACTGCCTGTCCAGGCTGCTTACAGATTCTCTTTTGACTCACAGATCAGAGTAGTACTTAGGTTTATCAAGTACATACTTGCTTGCCAAAGTAGCTCTTTGCAAATATGAATAAGATATTGCAAGGTCCGTGCTTGTAAGTTTGTTTACCTCTTCATCAATCAAATCTCCAGAGAGCATCTTAAAAGCTAAGCTTCTGAGTAAGGACGGAAGGAGAAGAAAGCAAGGTTCCTGTGGCTTTCTTAGACAGTCGTGCCGGGAGAATCATCATCATCATCCTCATCCTCATTATATCCATGGGATGCTGGAGTCTTGAGTCATCAGGAGGCTTTGCTATTTGCTACCTGATCGTATGGCTTTAGTGACACATAAAATCAGGAGGACTCACCATGGAAAGTGACTGGCTTTGTGAAAAGGGAAAGGAGGGAGAGATGGGATAGCAATTGCTATGAATGAAGTAATTTCTTGCTATCTCATTATGAGTTCTTCATAGTCTTGGCATGGTGACAAAAAAGGAAAGCTGCCTTCATTAATAAAATAGCACTAGGAACCACTAAAGTTGTCAGTAGGAGAATCTCAGAGTAAGGAAAGGAAAAGCAGCTGAACTGAAAGACCTGGACTCCCTATGAGTATTCACTAATACGCCTTCCCAGATATACTCAGCTGTCAAGGAAACCCAGCTTCCCATTTAACTCTGACCCAGCCGTGGACACATGGTTTTTCTTGAGTACTCTGTGGCCTAGCTTGACCAGGCCAAATCACTCAAACCAAATGTTATAAAAGATAGGTGAGAACAAAGAGAAAATAAACCCAGGAAGCAGTGTTAAGTGAAAATGATCTGGTTTATAGGATCACTCTTCGAGGCTCACAGTCCTGCCCCAGTGGGTCAGGCATTGGTTGGTGTTCAGGGAGTTCTCCCCTCCAGCACCCAGCCTACCATCATTGTGTACTAGACACGTGTGCATTCTGACTCATCAGACTTGAGACTGACAATAGGAAATGGGTATTAATCTTAGATTCCAACTTTGAACTATAGACAGTTACCGACTGGGGTGCTGGATTGCGGAGGAGTCAGAGGTTTTATCCTAACTCAGTGAGGAAAGTACAGCGATTGATGGGTGATGTCCGCAGTGGATGGGGTTAAGAGGTCTGGCAGGGAGTAGTGAGGGAAATTACTGATAATGTCTGTACCTTATATTTGCCACCCTAGTCTAGACTTAAAAGATGCCAAGAGAGGGCACAGAACCCTCTCTTTCACCACTCAAAGCACCTGACTCTTCTCCTATGACTAATGTTTCAAAGGCTGCCTCCTCACTTCAGGGAAAACCCCACCTAACCCACAGAGTCCAATTACTACAGGCGGCTATGTTAAAATATTGTATATTAGCCTCAGTATTCAGACAGAAGAAACTCACACTAACGGTGGAGTCCTCTTTCCATTAGCCACTTTTTCTCTGGAATGAACCTCAACAATTGTCCCTGTTTTTCTCTTGGCCACACAGAAGTTGATGTTTCTGAAGTTATAAGTAGCTATCATGGGCAGAGAAGCCGATCCTTCTGAGTGACTGTGAACTTGACAAAACAGTCCACAAACAAAAGGAAAGCTCTAACCTGGTGTCCTCTACCCCTGCTCATGGGGATGTATGCCTGGTTAGCTTAAAGCAGAGGACAAGTTAAAATATAGCTTTAGTGAGAGGAAACTATTACAGAAGAGTGTAAGTTGCTTGTTTTAAAAGAAAACTAAGTGAAAGCAGGAACTCGTGGACAAAAGAAAAAAAACCATCACAGGCCAGGGAGACCTAAAAAGAGAAAGCCATTCCAGATAAAGGGGAGCCGAGAGATTCTTCATAGTGATCACCCTCCCAGATAACATGGGTTGCAGCAACCAGCTTTAAATCTAGATCTGAAATTCAAGTCCCCATCAGTGTTGGGCCCCACGGCAGCCCAGGGAAGCAATCTAAACAGGGAAGCGCTGACACATCACAAGTCAACCTTCACATCCCACATGTAGCCCTGTGATGAGTGTTTATACAATATGATTGATTACCCTTCAATTTACTTTGTCAATCAGGCATGGAATTAATTACATGTTACTCTTGGGCACTATTATAAATAATGGTATGGCAAACAGTGCTAGGTTTAATGGTCCTTAGCATTCAGCTATTAAATTGATGACGCAGCCACTTCAGTATTGATGAACATGGACCTTTTCCATCAAGGATAATTTATATCACGAAGTGCAACGGGCTATCCTGCTCCCATTTTTGCCAAGGCATTATTCACCCTGATCCAGGCAATGAATCCAGCAACAATGGAGGAACAAATATATTTTGTTTTTTGGTTAAAAAAAAACCCTGATAAATGTTAATTATGAGGAAACAGGACTTTTCGTATTGCTGACATAGAGCTGAAGGAAGATGCGCGCTCACCATACCACTTGCTAAAATGAAACAGTAAGATGGATTCAGGAGAGGTATCATACTTTGCCATGTATAATGGGCACTTTTTCACCCAAATTTTTGAGAAGAAAAATAAGGATGTACATTATACATGGATAATACTGATTTGTTAGCGGTACATAAAACTCCTTGTACCATAATATGTTCAAAATACATACTAATAATACAAATATAATACAAAACTACAAAATTCCCTTATAATACAAAAAAAAGTATTTAAATATAAACAAATAACTAATTGAATTAAAAAATTAAAATGAAAGATTTTTTTTCCTGAAAGTTTGGGCCAAAAATATGGGCGCGCATTATACACGGCAAAATGTGGTAATTGGTACCCAACCACAGCTCTGCCGAAGGAAGCCTTTAGGTGTCCTAGAACATCTTTCTTTTCCACCCACTCCCCATACACTTGGTTGACTCTACTTACCCATCAGGCATCATTTTAAGTGGCATATCTTTCAAGAAGTCCTCCCTGACTTTTTGGACTAGGTTGGATGCTTGTCATAGGTTGGGTCCCCTAGAAGCCAATCCCAAGACAAGGATTCATGTGAACATGTTCCCAGCAATAACGGATAGGGGAATGAGCAAGTGTGACCAGAAAAGAGAAGGTGACCAAACAAGGGCAGGATATCCATCAAAGTCTCAAAAATTGGAAATTTAGCTCAATCCTCCCAGGACTAATGAAACCATGTAGTCACATCTCAGAGTTGTCTCAATCAGAGGTAACATTTAAATTTCTGCATGTCAATCACTGGTTAAGAGCTGCCCCCAAGAACTACACACACACAGAGAAAAAGTCTGGCAGCTTGGAGATTGTCCTCTAGCAAAGATATAGGTGCTGGGTCTTGGGAGAGAAAGGAGTTGGTGTGCCCCCAAACGGTAAAGGGATGAACTGTGATGTGGGCAGAACACACAGATAGCTGTACTGGCCCAGCAATGCGTTCCCGTAGCACCGTGTACACTCTCTAAGAAAGCACTTATCCTGCATTGTAATTGCTTAGTTAGTTGTCTGTCTTTGTTGTAATTGCTTAGTTAGTTGTCTGCTAGACGGTACGTTCCATGAAGGCAGAAGCAATGACTGTTTTGTTCATCATTTTATCACCAATAACTAGGCACAATACCTGGGCCCTGTTTGGTGCTCAAAAAAACGTTTGTGAAAGAAGATAAAAAAGGGGTAAAGGGAAGCTGGTTTAATAGAAGGATTACACTCGTATAATATACCGCACACTCGGAAACAAATCTTGGTAAAACAACATTCTTAAAGGGGTATGCTGGCCTAGTTTCACTCACTCTGAGCATGAGAATCTTGGTTCTGAAAGTCAGGTGTTGCCCATATGATTTCACTCATATGTGGGATCTAATGAACAAACTGAACTAACAATCAAAATACAGAGAGACTCAGATAGAGAGCAGGATCACAGCTATTGGTGGGGGAGCTGAGAGGGTGGAGGGATCGAGCAAAAAGGATAAATGACTCGTGGACATGGACAACAGTGTGGTGATGGCAGGGGGTGGGGGATATAAGAGGGTTAAATGGTAATGGAAAAATACAATAAAAAATAAAAGTGAGGTATTGCTCATCCAGCCCAGGAGTTCATTTGTAACAGTCTAGCAGGGCCTCATAAATTAACTGGATGAGGGGAGAATAATCAAACGTATGGTTTGGAGTGAAGGTTTGAATCATTTCACTATACAGTTAATCTGAACAAACATACATATGACAACAATAAGATTTCTATTAACTCCTAGCTCCTCGTTATTAAATTCAGTTAAGAATCCTTGGCTAATGCGGTCTAGAGGGGCTGCTCTCTTCTGATCGCATCTGGATTGCCGTTTAATCTTCCGTTCCTTCTTTCACATGTATTTTTTAAAAACTGAATTCTCAGTGGCTTAGTAAAATGAAAGCTTATTTCTCAGTCAAGAAAAAGCTACTTGGGTGTTCCATGAGCCGTTTTCATACAGTGATTCAAGGATCCAGACTCTGTTCACCTTGTAACTCCACCATCCTTTAAAGCTTTAAAGTCCCTTACTTCCAGCCAGTGGATAGGGAGAGAGGGAGGAGAAAGCACATCCCCTTCTTAACCACCTCAACCAGAGGGCAAACACGTCACATTTCCTTGGTGGTAACAAGTCACGTGGCTAGGAAGTGTGGCCCAGCTAGAATCCACCTTACACTGCAGGGGAGAGCTAGCCAACTCCACCACACAGCCATCCAACAAAGATTTATTAAGCACCTGGGGTGCACAGGGTTCTGTGCCAGCTGTTTGGAATAAAATGGAAAGTGCAACAGAAGTGGCTGGTGTCCCTGGAACTAACTTACAGTTTATGGGGGAGATAGATATTAATCAGATAATCATTATAAGAATTACTATATGAAAACACATAATCCCCAATGTTCAATAAAGAAAAGTGCAGGGAGAGAAGAAAGTTTAAAACAAACTGGATCTAGTTTGACTTTCTGAGGAAGGCACATTTAAGCCGATATCCTAAAATTTAAAAAGAATTATCTAGAAAAAGTTGGAGAGAAAAGCATTCCAGTAGAGGGGACAGCATGTGCCAAGGCCCTGAGCGAAGCAGGAGTAGGAGAGCGTGTCTGTGTGGATGGAGGCCCGAGAGTGAGAGGCACCGAGGGGGCGGGGAGAAAATGAGGCTTGAGAGGTAGACAGAGACCTCCAGGGCCCTATAGGCATGATTAGGATTTTGACCTTCTTCCTAGCTCTGTTGATTCTTATTGCGTGTGTGTCCTTCTGCTCACATGTTGGTTTATGAAGAGTGTTTATACACATGTATCCATGCCTGTGCTCTTAATTCTCCATTGTTATGAACCTCCCCAAACATCCTTTCTTTAAAGCCAGTTGATTTCAATGAAACTTGGCTTGCTCCCCGCGGCTCCCTCACGGCAGCCCCGTGCAGCACCGCGCAGTTCCCCGGACTCACTGCAGGTGCTCGGACCTCAGTACACACACTTGCTGTTCCTTCTACCCGGCAGACTTGTCATCCTCTCACATGTCAGGGTTAACTGCATTTGTTCTTCAAAACTCAGCTTCCCTACTGAGCCCCTCTTCAAATCCTTGACTTGCTGTCCTCAAACTCCAGTCTGAGTCAGATGCTGTCCACTCCAATCCCACGGCACTCCGTACTAGAAGCACTGACTAAAATGTATACTTGGCCTGATTTGCCCTGTGAAATTTCAATATTTTAAGGAAAGGGACGGTTTCCTTTTTCTTTGCAAGTCCCCAGTGCCCTGCCTGCCATTGTTCAGTACCATACTAGACACTCAAAAACAATTTTTATCGAATAAGTGAAAAAAAAAATAAATCTATTTCAGGAACTTCTTTTCACAAGACAGTAATCTCATGAAATATTTTACCTATATACCAATACACACACAAGGTTTTTGGCTAAATTGGTAAATACTGTATATTATGCTCTAATCTTGAAAATTATCCACAGTGCACCTTAACAGGAACTGGACTAGGGTAAGCAACAGGTGTATTGGGTGCAAAATTTAAGGAGGCACTCGTTCTCAGCTTCATGCATGTGACAACTCTGTACTTGCAGTGCTTTGAGAATAGTGCTTCCTTAAATTTTGTACTCTCGGTTGCTCATTTGCCTCACTCTAATAACTGTGCTCTGCAAATTGGCATTTCAAAGGCCCCAGGAACCCCGACCACAGTCAAAACTGTTTAACTTTTGTTATCCCAGGGTAACCCAAATTTATTCAAGGATCCAGCCCTTTTTTTTATTTTTTCATTACTGCCTATTAACCTCCTGCAGAATTGATACTCTGTAAAATGAACTTTTAAAATGCTTTCTTTATGGAGTAATAATTTTTCTCTCTCTGTTCTTTCATATGATGGTGGAGAATGGAATTTAGATGGAAACTTGGGTTCATTTATCCAAAAAAAAAAAAAAACATTGAAAATACATTTACCATTCTGATAGCCAGGAGAAATTTCTAATAGTTTTCACTACTTTTGCTGGCCTCCCAAAGTGGTTATTGATGAGGCTGTTACTAAGAGGGCTGTTACCCATCAGTGAATGAATGGGTTTACACTTCTAGGTAAAGAAGTTCTGTTTCATCTCCCCAAAGAAAAATAAAGCTATTGGTTCATCCAGTGATAGAAATGGAATGAGAAGAAATGTTCAATTACTTGGGTAATAAACCTGATAAGACAGGTCAGTGGCTCTGCTTAATACTGTCAGAATCTCAGCTCTCTGCTTGTCCATCTTGCCAATGTGTGTCTGATTCCATCCAGATGAAATAATAGAATATCTGTTTGGCTGACTCATAGAACCCAGTCCTGCTATCTCTCCGGAA
The DNA here is from genome assembly GCA_004026765.1 of Micronycteris hirsuta. Lineage (NCBI taxonomy): Eukaryota > Metazoa > Chordata > Mammalia > Chiroptera > Phyllostomidae > Micronycteris > Micronycteris hirsuta. The sequence continues at coordinate 101,962 of PVJI01003111.1, forward strand.
AGTGATAGACTCAGAGTCTATCTGTAATAATTACTGTTTAGAAGAGGGGAAATGATTCTCTTAGACAAGTTTCACTTGCTAGCAATTTTAGACTAACAACTTAGTACAATTTTTTTTTTGTTTTCTTGGTTCATCCAGGAATTTCCAAACTCTTTTTCTCACACTAGGTAAATATGTATCCTAATTCAATGATACTCAAAGGGCCCATGATGGGCTGAGTCTATGCAGAAAAGCTAAGTGACAGAGAGACCCTATCACAAAGAACTAGAGGAAATTTCCAAAAAAGAATAATTGGATTATCCTAAGCTTGGTTTCAAGGGTGGCTGAAGTCTACACAATTCAGGGTCAAGACCTGGGGCAGATGTGATAGTTGCCCAAAAGAGACATGAGTGAGAGGATCCCAGGGATTAGCCCTAAAAGTCACTGAGCATCAGAAGTGCTCCTGTGCTCGAAGGATAAGCTAGATGTCCAAGCAAACCAAAGAAACATTGTAGACACTAGAACAGAGCAGGAACTAAGATCAATGGTCGTAATGAAGCAAGAGGATCCAGAATAATTTTTGTGAACCTGACTGGATTGCCTGAGTTTATTTCATATTGTCTTATGGATAGATGGTTAGACTAGTTTAAACATCCGGAATTGGCTGGGACATGGTAGCAACAAACTCTTTTCCGCAGATCATTTTATGTGACTGGTTAGGAGTGGCTCTTTCTCCATACGTTTGGAATTTGTTTTATTCCTTTTCTTCAAACTTCCAAGTCATGAACACTTATGATGGCTGCATAGGCAATACTTAAACAATAGAGTCAAGTAAATGATCTTCTTATGTTAGGAAGACACAGTAATCAAGTTGCCTGGCTGTGCCAAGACTTCCTCCTGGCTGTCAGTGAGCCCCACATTGCCAGCTTGTGGTCTCCAGGCCAGTTAAGCCATACAAGTGGAGTCATCAGTTTTTTTCTGGTCTTCAGGTGCCTCTTCCTCCTCAGGGACCCAATGGGAGGTTGTCTTCAGGCATCACATTATAGCAATCAGTAAACTGTGAGCAGCGTGACTCATGTAGAAACAGAGACAGGCATTTTACTAGAAGAAACAGTAATTACCTGTCATGAGACCAGAGAATCGTGGTGTTTTCTAGACATCAAGAATGTGGGATTCAACATGCAGCATGGCCAAATACTAAACTATCCTTTGGCCCTCAAACTGTCCCTTGGTTCTTCTTCCTGTGATTCCCATCTAGGTGAATGATACACTGAATAATGCAAGCCAGAAGCTTGGGGGTAACCTGCAATTTTTTCTTCTTCCTCTCCTTTTCTCTCAACCCCAACATCTACTTAGAAATTGTGACCTATAGTGGCCACTTTTTAAATACCTCTGTAATCTTTCATGTGTGATAGAGTGTTCATTGGATTTCTATTTCTCCCTTTTAATCATACTCCACGTAGCAGCCAAAGTGATCTCTCTCCATGACTAATCTTACTATGTCATTCCTCTGTTTAAATTATTTATATCTCCGACTTGCCTACAGAGGGTCAATCCAACCGAGGAATTCTATGGAATGCTCTCAGGTTTGATAAATGCTGGGGTAGATTGACTTCATTAAAATAGTGAGATAGCATCCCGTACCAACGGTAATGTAATCAGTACCCCAGAAAGTCACAGATACTCAGTAAGTGTTCATTCACTTATTGTGATGAATAAATAGGCAATACAGTGTATGGAAAATCATGAACTTTTTCCCAAAAGACCAAAGTTCAAATCCTCACTTTGCTAAGACTTACCAATAGCACTTTATCATTTATGCTATCATAGTTATCCCAATTTTTCCCCTTTGCTTCCCTCCACCCAGCCTGCCCCCCACTCCTATAATTAATCCCCTCACTGTTGTCCATGTCCATGGGTCATTCATATGTGTTCTTTGGCTAATCCCTTCACCTTCTTTCAACCTGTCCCCACCTCCTCTCTTCCCTCTTAGGTTGAGTTACCTCAGAAAGCGTATCTACTGTAACTTCAGTTTTCTTCAAAATGTGGTCAACACCTGCCTAGTAGGTTTTTTGTGAGGATTAAATGAGATGTACTTGAAAAACTTGGCCAATGAATTCCTGGTACTTCTATGGAAGTATTTGAGCATGGAAACAGCTCAAATGCTAATTGTATTAAAAACAAATGAAGTGGCAGGACAAAAAGCACGTATTTACTAGGCATCATCTGTACAGGGTGCTTCACAAGGGAAACTGAGGGGTCATGACCTCTGACCTGCAGGACTTTCCTCCTATATTGTGCACATCATCCCATTCAGTCAGTCAACGAATGGGCATTTACTCAGGGCTCATTATTACAACTGGAATTTGCCTCTTTCAGTAGGGTTAGGGAATCTTTCCCCCTTGTCAAATAAGGATTTTGAAGTTTTCAAAATTTAGTTTGATGTTTCTAGGGGAAAGATTGACACCTGTTAGAGCAGATCTGTGCTATGTATAAATCAAACGGGAAGATTCTTAGATGGCATGTCAGCCTCTCAGGGACTTCTTACACCTGCACACTTGGGCGAAGAGAGTGGGACAGGTGGAGCCAGTGCAGAGTGACTCAGATCATGAAGCGAGAGCTCTTGTTGAAAGCCCGAGGCATACGTCACTGTCACAGCCTGCCTCTTCAGTCGGCTCACACAGCCATAGGAGTTTCCATCTTCCTAAAGAGTAGTGAGGTATGAAGTTAAAAAGGCTTGGACAAGCATTTGGGAGCCTCTGAAGCTTATCTGAACTAACCACGTCTCACAAAGCCATAAATCTCCAATGGAAGCTTCGAAGAGTGACACGCTTCATTGTGGAATGGCCCTGGGCTTGGCTGCGGGCCAGAGTAGACATGTGAACCGGCGAGATAAGGCCAACATAGGCAATGCCCTTCCCTCCCGGGCATCTCTCTGTCCAACACTCATGAGCACGGCATTTTAGGATTTTGTTTGCCTGCTTAGACTGGTGCTGTGTTGAATGATTGTTAAGGAGCCAGCATGGCCCTTGAATGTTGTTTTTTGTCTGTGGTCGGCTTTTTTAATCTCATTGAAGGAGACAGTATGAGCCAGGATATAATTATAATTATTATAATTGTAATTATTGCCACCATTGTCACAAACCATGGACTTCTGGATTTTCTGTCCAATGTTTTTCAATACGTCCAGAGACTACATGCATCTAAACTGACTGGTTGTTTACTTTGAAGGTGGATTCTTGGGGCCCCACCTCCAGAAAACTGAATCAGAATCTCCAAAGGTAATAATGCCCAAGAATCTGAAATTTAACAAGCTCTTCTCAGGTATCCTAAATCTCTAGGCATGGAGATTCAAGAATGCTGTCGTTTCTGCACTTAACAGACCACTAGCAAATTATCCCCAAGGTCAAGGTGTTCGCTCTCACCACTGAGAAGTTTCCTTCGAGTAGTGAGTATAGGCCAATGGTGATCATGCAGTTGGAGATAATATGGAAGCAGATGTAAAACGATTTCAATGGAAGCTTAAGGGCTTATGTGACTGGGAAGCCAGGAGAACTGGATGAAAGACAAGTTACAATGTTAAAAATAAATAAATAAAAATTTTAAAAGTTAGGGGGAGAAGAACAGATTTCTTTTAACTATGAGAATTCTGCAGTGATCAGTGGCATTCGGTGGTTTTATGATCACAGTTTGGACGGCTCACCTCTGGCCTCCAGGAACCAGATCAGATTCAGATTCTGAGGACTCAGATGTCAAACTCTATGGTACTTTAAATGCTCTAAATATCCTATAACAGCAGTAGATAATTAACCTCTCTATTTCTCAGTTTCCTCATCTGTAAAGTGGAGGTGATAATAATGTCTCACTGGTAGGGTTGCTGTGGAGATTAATGAGTCAGAGCATTTTAAGTGCTTAGAACAAGGCCTGGGACAAAGTAAGCATTCAATGAATGTTGGCATATCGGCGTGAGAAGACCAGTTGTCAGTGTAAACTCATTTCTCAACGTGAATATATAAATGCCAAGGGAGAAGCTGAGGCAAGATGTGTTGCTTAGGGTCAACCAGAGAAACAGAACCAGTAAGAGATACATATTAAGAGATTTATTGCAAGGACTTGGCTTCTGCAGTTGTGGGAACAGGCCTTCAGGAAGGGCAGGGTGGAACTTTAGGCATGAACTGAAGTTACAGTCTAAAGGCAAAATTTCTTCTTCCTCAGGGAAGCCTTAGTGCTGCTCTTACGACTTTGCAGCTGATTACATCTAGATTATCAAGGAAATTTTTCTTTATTTTTTGAACAGCTTCATTGAGATAGAATTGACATGCAAAGAATTATACATATTCAGTGCACATAAGTGGGTGAGTTTGGACATATGCAAACACCTGTGAAACCATCGCTGCAGTGAAGGTAACAAGCACATCCAACTCCTCTCCAAGTTTCCCTGTGTCCTTTTGTTGCATGATTGAAGCACCTAACTTTTGAAGTACACAGTAGCATACTGGTAACTATGGGCTCTATGTTGTACAGCAGACCCCTAGAGCTCATTCACCTAGCACGAGCGAGACTTTATACTCACAGAACAACAATTCCCCAACCCCCTCCTTTGCCCCAGCTCTTGGCAGCCTCTATTGTCTCTGCTGCAATGAGTACAGCTATTTTAGATACCACATAAAAGTGGAATCATACAGTATTTGTCCTTCTGTGACTGGCTTATTTCAATGAGCATAATGTCCATTCATGTTGTCACCAATGGCAAGATATCCTTTTTCTGTAAGGCTGGAATAATATTCTATTGTATGTGTCTACCATGTTTTCTTTACACATTCACCTGTCTATGGACACTTGGGCTGTCTCCATATCTTAGCTATTTTGAATAATGCTGCAATGAACATGGGAATGAAGATACCACAGCAAGATTATGACTTCAGTTCTTTCAGATTTACACCCAGAAATGGGAGTACTAGATCAAATTATATTTGTATTTTTTGAGGGCCCCGTACTGTTTTGCATAGCTGCTGCACTATGTTACATTCCCACCAACAGTGTACAAGGGTTCCCGTTCCTCCATATCCCTGCCAACAATTATCTTTTGTGTTTCTTTAAATAACTTCTAACAGGTAGGAGGTGATATCTCATAGTAGTTTTAATTTGCATTTCCCTGATAATTGGTGATGTTGCCATCTTTTTTATTTACCTATTGGCCATTTGGATATCTTCTTTGGAGAAATGTCTGTTTCCATCCCCTGACCATTTTTTAATGATGTTATTTGTTTTGGGTCTTTTTTTTTTAAACTATTGACTTTTAGACGTTTCTTATATATTTCAGTAACTCATCCTTTATCAGATATATAGTTTGCAAATATTTTTCTTCCAGTGTGTAGGCTGCCTATTCATTTTTAGGTTTCCTTTGCTGTGTGGGAGACTTTTAGTTTGATGTAGTCCTACTTTTGCTTTTGTTGCCTATACTTTTGTTTTCACAGCCAAGAAATCATCGCCAAGCTAATGTCAAGAAGATTTTTCTCATGCTTTTTTCTGGGAGTTTTACATTTTCAGGTCTTATGTTTAAGTCTTTTATCCATTTTGAGTTGATTTTTGTGTATGGTATAAGATAGGGATCCAGTTCCTTTTTTTTTTTTTTTTTTTTTTTTTTTTTTTTTTTTTTTTTTTTTTTTTTTTTTTTTTTTTTTTTTTTTAGTTTGGGTTTTTTTTTTTTTTTTTTTTTTTTTTTTTTTGCATGTAGATATCCAGTTTTCCCAAAATCATTTGTTGAAAGGACTATCCATTACCCATTGTGTGTTCTTGCCAACCTTGTCAAATATCAGTTGGCCATATACGCATGGTTTTATTCCTGGGCTCTCCATCCTGTTCTGTCAGCCTATAGATCTTTATGCAAGTACCATGCTATTTTAATTACTATAGCTTTGTAATTTATTTTGAAATCGGGAAGTGATATCTCCAGCTTTGTTCTCTTTCTCAAGATTGTTTTTGTAATTCTGGATTGACAGAATTCAATGCAACTTCATAAAACTCTCAATAAGCTAGGTATAGAAGGAATGCACCTCAGCATAATGAAGACCACGTATGGCAAGCCCTCCGCTAACATTGTTCTCTGTGGTGAAAATTTTAAAGCATTTTCTTTAAGATCAGAAACAAGACAGGGATGTCCACTACTGCCACTTCTATTCAATTTAGTACAGGAAGTCCTAGCCTGTACTAGTCAATTATGCAATAAAAAGAAGTTTTAAAAATCTAAATAGGAAAGAAGTAAACTTATCTGTTTTCCGATGACATAATACAATTTGTAGAAAACCTTATGGAGTCCACAGAAAAACCTCATTAGTTTATAAATGAATTCAATAAATTTGCAGGATACAAAATTTAACCTATAAAAGTCAGTGGTGTTTCTTTACTAAAAATGAACCATCCAAAAAGGAAATTTAAAAAACCGTATCAAACAGATAAAGTAGTGATCCACACACACACACACACACACACACACACACACACACACACAACTGAATATCATTCATCGATGAGAAAGAAGAAAATCCTGCCACTTGCTACAATATGGATGGGCCTTGAGAGCGTGATGCTAAGTGAGATAAGTCAGACAGAAAAATAGAAACACTGTGCTAGCTCACTTTTTCATGGAATCTACGAAAGCATAACTTGTAGGAACAGAGAGCAGAATGGTGATTATGATGGTTACTAGCGGCTGGGGGCAGAGGAACTGGGGAGACGCTGGTCCAAGGTGCACGCTTGCGGTGAGATGAGTCCTAGGGGTCGAATGCACAGCATTGTGATCAGAGAACACAATACGGTACTATATTATGTACTTCAAAGTTGCTAAGATACTAGATCTTCTATGTTCTCTCCACAAAAAAAAAAGACATGGTAATTATGTGACCTGATGGAGGTGTTAGCTAACACTACCGTGGTAACTATGTTGCAATATATAGATGTATCATATCAACACATTGTATACCTTAACCTATCCAATGTTATGTGTCAATTATAGCTTAATATAAAAGAGAAAGAAAGAAAACAACCTCTTACAATAGCATCAAAAAGATTAAAATACTTAAGAATAAACAATCAAGGTGGTGAAACCGCACACTGAAAACTAAGAAATTCAGATGAATAAAGTTAAAGGAGACACAAATAAATAGAGAGGTATCCATGTTCATGAATTGAGAGACTTAATGTTGTTAAAAATATTCATACTACCCTAAAGATTCGGTGTTATCACCATGAAAATTCAATGGCATTCTTGCAGAAATAGAAAAAAAAAAACATCCTAAATCATGGAACCACAAAATCTGTACTTTAAAATCAGCTGATTCTGAGCTGGTTAATCATGTCTGCAAAACATACTCACTGCAACACCTAGACTGGTGTGTGATTAAATAACTGGGGGCTGTAATGTAGCCACAGTGACACATAAAACTGACCATCCCAAAAGGCTACTGAGCAGTAAGCTGGCACCGCTATTGACCACACCCTTCTCCTACCTAATGGGTTCAGTGCCACTATGGACTAAGAGTAGGAGGGAGTAGCTTGACCACGCCATACACATCTGTCCGTGCATTTTACAAACAAAGCTGAGAGCCCAGGGACAGTGCGCATGCTGCTGCCTCTGTGTCCTTTCGCAGGGGAGCAGTGGCCAGCTTCTCCATGTTGCTTGGTGTGTTCATTGAGCCTTAGAGGGTCCCAGTAGCTTATAGCCTCAATTGAAGACAGGGGCTTTTTACACAGAGTAGACTACAGAGACCTTCTTTATGAATTCCTGCTTCCATTCCGAGGCCGGTGACATAACAGAAAAACATCAGCTATGGTACAGGACACTTGGATTCCAATCCATCTTGGTCACTTTCCACATGTCCTATGTCACTTAACCTCTCTAAGGCTGTGAATGACACCTATGAATGTCATTTTTCTATAAAGGATAATAATAATATTGTCATTTTAATGGCTATCGTAAAGGATTAAACACCGTAACACATTGATCGGTTAAGACAAACTGTGAAGTTTAGCTTCTTTTAGTTCAAAGATACCTAGTGTTAGATGTGTGGTCCTGGGAAACCTACTTCACCTCTCTGTGCCTTGGTTACTTCAGTTATAAAATGAGTAGCATTATAAACTGTTCTGGGGATAAGTCGAGTTGATATATATGAGGTGCTCAGAGTGGTACATAGCTATGAAGTCTGGTACCTAGTAAGCATATGTATGTTTTAATTGTTGTAATTTGGTATTCATGTGGTAGTGGTGAAATCAGCGAGGCAGAAAACCTGGATTTCAGCCCCAGCCCAGCACTTGGTGAACTTGCAGAAGTCACTTCACTTCCCTGCCACCAATTTCCTTCAGTGTAGATTGAGGGAATTGACAAGATCATCTGTCAAGCTCAGACATTTTAAGACTACCCACACTCCACTGTAAGCTGTAGGAACTCAAGGAGTCTCCACGACTTGGAGATAGCTTTGAGCTTCTGATCTCTCTCGCAGATCTGTCAAGCCTCCCTCATCGATTTACACCAAGATCCCTGCCTCTGTCTCAGTGTTTCTGCAGAGCCGTTGATGTGTTTACTTTCCACCAGGACGTGTTCCTCTGTCAGCCGCACCAGAGCTGCTACAAGCCAGCTTCCTGGCAGGCAGAGAGGGAAAGACAGTGTTTTTATTTTTCTGCCTCGCCGTGTCTCCCTTCCTTTGGGATCCGTTTTGAGAAAGGTCAAAACAGAATTCTGCAACTGCCTTGATGAGAAATGCCAGCCGGTTGAAGAAGCAGGGCCCGTGGAAAGGGCGGTGTCTTGCCCCTGGGAGGCCCCCACTGCAGTCCTGTCAAGCCTGACTCATCCCCCAGCTCCGTGGTCACTCCCTTTCTGCCCCCCCCCCCCCCCGAGAGAGAGCACGTTATAAATACCTCGACTGCTGTGGTTGGCAGATGGAGGGGAGGACAGTAACTAAAGCACGATGGGATATTAAGAAAGGCACAGAAACAGGGTAAGTAGTTTTGCTTAAGATTTTGTGACAACCCAGAGTAGTACATCCATCCTGTCTTGCTTTTTCGATATTCTGCTGTGGCTAGGGAGGCTGGAAGTTACACCCGCTCCCCTAAAGGAGGGAACTTCTACCCTATTTCCCAATGCAGCAGAGTGTTAAAAAGGCTGCCTCTGCTTCTTTTTATATATTTTTTTAATTACAGCTTACATTCACTATTATTCTGTGTTAGTTTCAGGTGTACAGTATAGTACTTAGACAATCATGTACTTTATAGAGTGGTTCCCCCCCCCATATTTCAAGACCCGCCTGGCCCCATATCGAGTCATTATGATATTATTGACTACATTCCCTATTCTGAAATTTACATCTCTGTGATTATTTTATAATTACCAATCTGTACTTGTTAATCCGCTTCCTTTCTTTTATTCGCTCCTCCCCAAAGGTTGAGAGGGAGGACCTGAGAGTCAGGCTCAGGCATTCCATGACTGTATTTACCACAAGGCAAAGCTGTGAGCCTTGAAGTAGGGTCCCAGGAACCAGCCTTCTTTTCTTTTCTCTGTCCAAGCCCAGAAAGTCTCCTTCTGTTTCTTGTGCCAGACAACAAATATGTGTCAGGCTTAGTAAGGAGGGACGGACAAACAGAGAAAAAGCACTCGGTTGGAAGGAACTGCAGATCAGCAGTGTTTGACTATGTGAGGTTCACAGCACACATCCTGAGCAACTTTTCCAAGTGGCTGGATCACTGGTTGCTTCCACTGTCCATTAGAATAAGTGAGGTAGAACTTCATCCTCCCTTGAATGAAAAGGGGGTTCTTATCACTTCCGCCAAAGCTCCTTTGCATTGTTGGGCATTTCAGCTGGAATGAGCTAAGCCTGTCATTGACTTTTTGCAGCCTATGCAGCTACAACTCGTCTGAGAAACAGGCTCAGTGAACATCCCCCCAAGTCTTCTGTAGCATTCTCTTTTCGACTTTCTCCACTACATTGTATGTGTCTCGTCCTGCAGTTTCTATTTGAACATTTTCAGCCATAAAACAATCTTTCACAGGTTATTTTGCTTTTAGACTGGTATAACTATTGGCAAATGCTTTCTTTGTATCTTCCTTATAAATTCCTTTTCAAAGTTTCCCCCTTTTGGAGTCAAAAATTCAAATACCGTTTTCTATGACTGTGTTTTAACTACCAATGGGTTTACACCAGGTTATGCCGGAGTGATCTCCGTGGCTGGAAACGAGGGTAGTTCGTTACTTGTACACACACATGTCCTCATGGATCATCTAGGGCATACCAGTGCACTGCCCTCAATAGGGACTCACGTTGACAGAACAGTTATTACTACTAGTTTGCTTTTACCATTTACCAACTGAGTGAACATATAATGACCAAAGAGTTAGTATCAACTAAGTAATGATTTTACCTGAATTTTAACTTTTATTCCCTAACTTCTGGGGCTCAAACTTTCTTTCCAAATCTAAATTAGATAGCTTGAACTCCAATTCCATGTCATTGCAGAAGTTAACCTCCCTCCCCAGTATGTCTCTGAAGTTCTACTCCTAGGACTCCTCTGTCAAGCTCTTTCTCCAATCCTGCTCCCCACCCAACTTTCCGTCATCCTGTGGCCATCCGTGCTGCTCTCTGGTCTCTTTGTCCCCACACATGGATACAGCCCTTCTCCTTTATTCTCCAAGTCGCCACCAGCATAATGCTGTTACTGATAGCAAATTCCCTGGAGTGTTGGGGGTAATGGCAGAGGGGAAGTGAAGAGGGGCATGGAAGGATATATTGATAACTTGACATTGAAAATTAGACATCACAGTTTCCAAAGTTCCATACCTGTCTCTCACCTCCTCCCATCCAATGCTGGGCCCATCTTCGGCCTGTGGTGAATCCTGCCCTAGTTTCTTCTCAACTCACATCCCTGAGCCCACCCCCCACCCATGCCTTCCAAAGGGAAAGCTCAGCTTCACCGGGACTTTATTCGGCAGAGCAATTTTGCTCCCTTTGTCTTAACCTCTTCCATTCTGAGTTCTTCTAATCCGTTCTCTTTCATAACAAAGGGCTTACTCTTACATTTTGTAAGCAAAATAATCTACCAAAGCCTCCACAGTTGAAGAGAGAGCAAAAGCTGGGAAATTAGTCAGCGTTTCTTTAAGATGCCTAAAAAAAATTCCTAGCAAATGCTTTTGATTCCAACCAACCTCAATTTAGAGAAACTTTAAAATACAGTAAGCATGAATTATAAAGGGTGTATTTGGGAATATTTAGGGAGTAAGGTCATGTAAGTCCTTGGAAAACCCATTACCTATATATGTTTTAATTTGAGCAGGACATGAGCATGCGTGTGGGTGGTGGGGTCGCAGGAGGGGGCCATGGAACCCCGCAGGGAGCAGTGATGCAGGTGGGCAGGGGCAGAGGGAATGGAGAGAGGTGCTAAAATCACGCCTGATTTAGAAGACAGAATTCACAGGAGCTGGTGTGGGAGAGTGAGGGCAGAGAGGAATATCAAGAATGATACCCAGTTTTCTTTTTGTAGCAACACGGTGAGTGTTAGTACAATTTACTGTGATAGAAAATAAATGAGCAGGAATAAATTTAGGGGGGGGGATTATGTTTCATTTTAGACATATTTTATTTTAGGTTTGTGGGGCATCCCACAGGATCAAAGAAAAGATTCACAACTTGGGTTTTCCAGGCAGTACTGGCCGATGGGATATGCATTCTGAGGGAGGACTGAGCTGCCTCTTGGAACCCCGATATTCCAGGGGAAACATCTGAATAAAAGGTCCCCTTTGCTGCCTTGATCTCATTTGAGGGTTGGGACTTACCTGATGCAAATCACTGTTGTAAGATGTAAAAGCTCTATTTAAAGTACCTGAGACGCTAGTCCAGCCTCCACCCTGGAAAAATGTGGAAACTTCCTCTTCACCTAAGTGGGACCAAGCAGAGGGCTGGCTGCTGATTTAGTCTGAGTCACTCAGCAAGGTGTCGCCCAGGAGCCCAGAAACACCTCATATGTGATGGATGCCTGATATTTACCAGTGTGACTTATCTGTCATCATTTTCCACCCATTTCAAATGTGGGTACAGTTAAAGATGTCGCAGTTTTGCCTTCTTACTTATTTTTCTTAACATCACTCTTTTGTCTTCAGGAAAAAAATATAGAAAAAGAAAATGTGATTCATATGATCTCATTCCTATCATTAAACATAAGCTGTCACTGTGGAAGCTCCAGCCATGGGCTCAGGCATCTGACCCCAGCTGTGCCCCGGGGAGGCCGTCTGCTGTGGGGACGGAGCGCTGGGATTGCGGTGGGGACGCTGCCTTCGAACTCCAGGTTGTCATGCACTAGGGGGTCCCTTTGGCAAGTCACTTGTCTCCTTTTTGGTCTTACTGATTTTATCTGAAAAATATACAAATTATCAGTCGCTGCTGCACCACAGGCTGCTCGGAGAGGGTGGCCCGAAGGTTACATCAGGCCCATAGCAACGAAAGGAACATTACCCACCACGAGCCACGGTCCTGGACTGCTGGGCTTTTGTTCCCGACCAAGCGCGTTTCTCATCGAGTCTGCACTGCCTTCAACCATTGTGGATGTGTTCTTAATTTAAACAAACAAACCAACCCCAAAATAAAAAGGAAAACCTTTTCTCTTGCAGTGCATAGTGTGGGACTGGGACTCCAATGGCAAACATGACTTCATTGGAGAATTCACCTCGACATTCAAGGAGATGAGAGGGGCAATGGAAGGGAAGCAGGTACGTGGTAAACCGCTTGCCGTGTTTTCCCAGACACTTCTCTCGTGAGGCGCCCAGGCACACATGGGCAGCTGGAGGTGATGAAGAGGGACATGTGACATATCCCTTGTATGATTACATGCATATGATTATGTGATGAAGAGGACGAGAGGAGAGCATGGGATGTGAGCACCGAGCTTCAAATGCTGCCCTGACCCAAAGCGGTCGGGGTGACCTTGTGTTACAGAACAGACCCGGGGCGGGGGTAAACGATACACTATTACCAAAAAGACCCCCCCTTTTTCTCCGGGGGTCCCCCACCCTGTACTAGGCTCATTTTGCCCACCACCAGAGGAAAGACATCTCTCAATGTCAGAGATTGGTGAAAAGGAAAGGAATTATTTATTTATAAGTTATACAGGCTTAGAGTAATGACTTAATGTCTTCTTTAAAATACTAAAGTTCTTTAGAGTACCCACAAATGCACACAGTCCTTCCTTCTCCCCCTTCCCAGTCTGGAGTACCATATCTCAGGAAAAGAAGTAGAAGTCCATGATTCAGGCTCCCAGCACCATCAGCTGTGTCGCTGCCACAATCTCCAGTTAATCCAAAGCCATGTGGCACCTTCTCATGGCCCACCAGCAAGAGTCCTTTCACCCCTTTTCTTCCAGGCAAAGTCTCTCCTGCTTCCTAAGCCACTTGGCAAAAGGAGCAACCCAAAGCCACGTGGTCCTCTCTTTTGCCCAAGCCGAGGGGTCCCCACTCTGCCAAAACCACATGGTTCCCCCTCTGCATGGCTGCCACGCTGGGTTTAAATCCCAGTGCCAATCTTCCTCTGCAGCCCCATTTCCAACCGCTCCTACAATCAGTTGCACCTGCCAGCATTCCCTTATTCTTCCAGCTTTACTGGGCTGCCATGGTAACTGTGGGCTGGTGTCGCCCCATGGCATGGAGCCAGTCATCTCCAAGCTCTCAGGCAGGCACTGTAACCAGGGGGAGTTGCTTCCCAGTTATACCTTGGGTGGAAGTCACTTCCATCCCCCTGGCTCAAAGCAGGCCACAACTATTTAACATATCTATAAAACCAGTTAAACGTTATAGATATGTTAAATGACCATGCCAGAGGTTAGCTGCAAAGCTGCTGCTATATGAAACAGCTCTGAATGGTCCTGCTCCATGTGTCTAGTCCCCACCAGCTCAGACTTGTGGGGGTGAGAACATCCTATATATTTTTTTCTAAATATTTCCTGGACACCTTGAGTTCTGGACCCCATTACAAATCCTTATTTTCCACCACCCCCTTCTTTGCTGCACCCTGTTACACTTGGACAAGACACCACCCTAGTGTGGTGCAGCCTCTCCATCAGTTAAATGAAGAGGTTAGATAGTTCTAATTTCCTTGAGCTGTGTAGCCTTAGACAAGTGATTTAATGTCTCTCTGCCTTGGCTTTTTCTCCTTAAAAAAAAGAATGGGGTAATTCTGCCAATTTGATAGAATTTTGTGAAGATTAGATGAAATAATTCATGATATACATTTACCAGAGTACCTTGCGCGTAGCTAGAACTTTCAAAATATCTGCTGTTAATAGTGATATTCTTTCTAGCTCTGCATTTCCATGACTTGGTGCCATTGGTCACACATTGAATGCTTTGAAGAGATTATTTGATTCTCCCAAAGTTTTTGTGGGCACCAGATCTTCATCAGTTCCACCTTTTTATTCTTTGGGTGCCAAGACATGTCCCCACACTATCACGTGCCACAGAGGCACACAGGTTTCCTTGTACCACACAGGATCCTAAACCTCCTCTGTGTTCTTGCAGACACCTGTGCTTTTATACACATGTATATATCAATTTACCAGTCAGTTGCTGTCATCTAGATGTACATTAACTTCTGCTCTTACCTGTTCAATATTCACTGCCCAACTTCCAGCTGCAGAAACTAAACCTCTTAGCCTGAGGGCTTTCTCTGGCTGCGGAGCCTACTCTGCCCATTCCCACAGTGGGCAGCAGTGTTGGGAGAGATGTAACACCAGCCAGAGAGCAGCCCTCAACCAATAATTAATGGCAGTTGAGGTATAAAAGTGGCAAAACTCTGAGCTGTGTACCGTGTGGTTTCCCAGCAGGAGTGCCCTGGTTGCCCACAGAGGCAGCGGATTTTCTGACTGCCTTCCCTCTCTCAATTTCCCACCTTGTTGGTACTTCCTGATATTATCTCCCAGGTGAGCTAGGTGCAGTAAATCCTTGCCTTGGGTTTTGTTTCTGGGGGAACTCATGCCAAAATACCTGCCATTCTTCCTCTGCAGCCAGTTGTCCCCATGGATTAGAAAGGAACAGCAGCAACGGCTTTGACAAAGGTCTTTTCCCTTAGAGATAAGACCCTGCCCCCGATCTGGTCAGAAGTGTAGAGGGGATGTAGCAAGTCATTGTTCAAGTCTCTTATTTTAGATGTGAGGTCAAGATGTAACCAGGCTGGATGGAAATAGACGAAATGTTTAGAATTAGAAGCTTCACCTGAATCAGACCGTTTGTTGAGTATACACCTTTGGCCTGGAAACGCAAAGGCAGCTCCCTGCATAGTTGCAACAAAAGCTGCTTTTCACGCTCTGTTGTGTGCTAGGCACTACAAGACACTTGTCAAACATGCAGAGACCTTCATCCGCAAGCAGGCAAGCAGAGTTTTGGGGCCACAGTGAAAACCAGCACTGGATTGTCAGTCAGGTCACTTCCAGGGTAAAAAGGAATATAGCCCGAGAAATCGCTCCATCGAATGTACTGGATCCGGCTCTGTGGAGCTAATAAATCAATGACAGCTATCGATATCACCTGCTATAGCTCTAAGGAGTTTGACAAAATTTTGCCTTGTTCCTATCTACAAATAAAAATATCCAAATTAATAAATATGAAAACCATTTCATTCCGAGGCTCCGAAGAGGGTATTAAAACTAAAGTGATAACATATGTCACAAGTGAAGAACACCAAAACCTGCTGCATTCAAAATAACAGAAATAAATCTTAAAGTCTCAGTGAGGAAACGGACCATATGCTACTGTATTTCTCTGGATCATTGAGATACCAGAAAGATTTTAGTCCAACCACCCAGCCCCTGTTTTGACACATTTGCACTGTGGGAACTGCTTCCTTAGTTGATTTTACTAACAGTGATAGTTACTGAGGAGCACTTACTGAGTGCCAGGCATGATGCCATACTCTAGTTGTGTCATGACTGTGCATCAGAGTGAACTATAAGCACAAATCAAATAAACAAAACAATAAACAGGCGGTTAGAACTTCTGACAAATGATATAAAAAACTGAACCAGTTTAGTTATAAAGGTGTGGTATAGAAGAGATCATCTGAAAAAGTGACATTGAAGTTCAGGGCCTTTAAACATGAAAAGAAGTCACCCATGTCATGAGCAAGGGAACAGCATTTCAGACCGAGGAACAGCATGCAAAGTATTGAGTTAAGAAAGAGCTTGGAGCTGTTGAGGATCTGGAAAGAGCCCATTGTATCTGGAGCAGAAGGGCGAGGGAGCCATGCACGGGGTGTGGTCAGAGCCAGAGGCCAGGAAAGGAGATTCTGGTAGCTCAGGGAAAAAAGGGAGTTTGGGCTTTTTCTCCTAAATGCAATGAGGGTACTCTAAAACTGTGCTCTTCAATGCAGTAGCCACTATCCACATGTGACTATTTACACTTAAATTTTAATTAATTAAAATTTTAATTTCTCAGTCACACTAGCCACATTTCAAGGACTCAATAGCCTCATGTGACTAGTAGCTTCAGTATTGGCTGCTGCAGGTATGGACTATTTCCACCACTGCAGAAAGTTCCACTGGACAGTGCTGCAAAGGAGTCCAGGCAAGAAGAGAATGACAAGATTGGGTTAATTTTTTAAAGATTACTTTGGCTACTTTGTAGGTAATCAATTACAGAGAGAGGAGAGTGGGGCAGGGAAATCTGTTTAGAAGCTAAAACCATAGGCAAGACAAGATGTGATAATGACTTGGACTAAAAAAAAGGTGACAATAGAGATGGAAGGATGTGGAGAGATATAAGAACAATTTTGGAGCTAGCAGCTACACGATTTGTTGGGGGGTTCTATCTGAGGGGCAAGGGAGTAGGCAAATGATGACCTGAGGATGGATGGATACATGTTGGTACATTTTCCCCACTGAGGAAGTCTTATTTCAGGGAAGTCCAGTTTGTGATGGAGGTTTGAGAATTGAGTCTGGGGATGTGATATTCAGAAGACTTACCTGGAGATATATTTTAGGAGCCATAATCAATGAGATAGTATTTAAAGTCAAGAGAATGGGTGAGTACACTTGTGGAGAGAAGATAGAAGAGATCATAGGGGAGGCTCAAACACTGCAGAACCTCAACATGGAGAGGCAGAGAGACAAAGAGATGTCTTTCAAGCTCCTTCCTGTAAGAGTTAAGGTGGTTCAGGTACAGGGTAAATTCTCAACCTACTTTGATTAATTCCTAGGTAGCTTTATGAACATGCATAGTTTGAGGTGGCCAAAAGGGAAAGGGAAACTTGTAAGAACAAATGGGAGAGCCCCTCCAGGACACTCCTGGGGTGAGCGTTACAACTTATAGGCCAAGCTTTGGAGTAAGACTGGTCTGGTCTGAATCGCAGCTCCTCCAGTAACCACCTGTGTGGCTGAGCCTCTTCTCTGAGCCCCATCTTTTGTCTAGAAAAGTGAGTTATAGGGGGAGTTAAGTGGAGTAGTAGATATAACATAAAAAGCTACATGACGGTTTCATGCCAAGACAGATGCAGACCATTTAGACTTGGCTCATTCAGCGCCCACTGCCCACCCATCAGGTATAAAGCCCCCAAGTGCCTGCCGATTTTGATTTTGCTTCCTGGGAGCCCTTGTCTGGTGGACCCAGCTCATCCTCCACTATTGGTCCTTTTTCACCTGAGATGGAAATGAGACCTTTTCCTGGGTGGTCGTTATAATTCTTAGTAGAACTTGGAATCTAACTCATTCGAAGTGTGTGTCCTGCTTGATTGAATAATTGAAGTTAATAGCAATGATTGAAAATGACAAAAAAATCAGCAGACCTAATTTTAGAATCCTTCCTTTCCAATTTTTAGGTGAATCCCTAAGATACTTGTGTACACTATAAGATTAGAAGAAGCTTTGGAGGAAAGGCAATTTCAGTGTTGACGGGTTTAGGGGTGACTTGGGTTGCTTTTTCTGAAATACTAAATCTGCTTTGAGACAGAATGGAATCCTCGATTACCAAGTCATGGCCCCATGAAGAAAGAATTAGAAGAAAACCCAGGAGAGGAAAGAAAGACAATCATCATAACGGTGGAGAGATTAGGTCTTTTTAAAAACAGGGCTGGAGATCTTCTGATTTCACATTCAGTTTTGACTCTTTTCTCCTCCCTTCCTCCCTCCCTTCCTGTTTTCCTTCCTTCCTTCCATTCTTTTCTTTTTTCTTTTTTTTTAATGGAAGGAATCTTAGAGGTCTCTTAACCTGTGCAGCATTCCTCTCTCCCAAACCTGTGCGTGGTTGCCCAGTCCCTACAGCAACTTCCCCAGTGTTGAGAAACTACTGTATCAGTTATCTGTTGCTGAGTAACAATTTACACCGAAACTTCCTCATGTAAAACAAAAATAATCAGTATTTACTCATGATTTTCTGGGTTGGCAATTTAGGCTGAGTTCAGTTGGAATAGCTCTTCTTTGCTACATATGGTGCCAACTGAATTTACTTATGCATTTTTGCCTCAGCAGTTGGAACTTTTCCATGTGCTTTTATTCACCAAGAAACCAACCTAAGCCTTTTTTACATGGTGAGAACTTCCTAGCACCAAGCCCCATTGTAAAGGCACTTTTCAATCCTCTACTCATATCACTTTTGCTAATGTTCCATTGGTCAAAGAAGTCACCTGACTAATCTCAGCATCTTTGGGAGGAAACCACACAAATGCAAGGACACTGAGATGAACGGATCTCTGTGGGCCAGCACTGTTTTATGTACCTACTCACATCTGCCTCAGAGATTGCTTCATTTTCAGAGAGTGAAAATTTATCTCCTGAGTAGAAACCCAAGGATCTAGCTCCCATAGCATGATGGGCAGAAGCATTCAATGACCCTCGAATGTTTGACTTGCAGTTGATTTTATCCTATGAAGTGCTCCAGAAGCTGGAAAGGTTGAGATCTGTTCCCCTTGAAACCTCCATAGCTCCCTCGTCAGTCCCCAGGTGTTCCTGCAGCTCTGATCCTATCCTTCAAAGATCTGTCTTTGGAGATCTAGTGTGTGGAAATCTATTACTTTAGTGCTCAGTGAACACATCATTATCCCCATGAACTTCTTGTAGCTGGTATTCAACGTTCCTCAGTTTTTCTACCTTTTAAGTCAATTGCCAGGCACTAAGACTCAGCACTTAGGTTACTCAACTGGGTGTGTTCAGATCTCTTCCGATGCTTGACTTGACCCTATTAACAGTAAGTGTTTATAAGTGCCAGGCACTGTCCTAAATGTGTTGCATGCATTAATTATTCAATCCACACAATGATCCTATGAGGTAGATACAATTATAAGCTACATTTACAGTGGATATATCCAAGATATAGAGGAGTCAAGTACAGTTAACCCTTAAACAACACAGGTTTGAACTGCGCAAGTCCACTTATATGCAGATCTTTTCAGTAAATAACTGCACTGTTTTCAGCCCACGGTTAGGAGTCTATGGATGCAGAGGGCTGACTGTATGCATTGATTTATATCATTTTATATAGGAAATTTGAGCATCCACAGATTTCGTTATTGTGGGCATCCTGGAACCACTCCCTTGTGGATACCAAAGATAATTAAGTTTTGGGAGAATCAGAAGTTGTACATGGATTTTCAAACAACCTTCACAGTTTTTAAGAGCCAAATGTAATTTTCCAAAGGTCACACATCTGAAAAGTGGAGGAGCTGGGGTTCAAACCAGATCAGAGTCTAAATTCCAACCACTCCTCCTACATTCACTCTAGACGCAAGGGTTATCACCTGGAGACCATTGGTCAGCCCTCAGTTTCCTGCAGCAGCGCCTGGGGGCTTGACCTCATCATATGACTCTCTTCTTCCTGGGCAGGCAATCATGCTGTGACTCTTCTGGTTGCAGGTGCAGTGGGAGTGCATCAACCCCAAGTACAAAGCCAAGAAGAAGAATTATAAGAACTCGGGCATCGTGATTTTGAATCAATGCAAGGTATGTACATAACCTGTCTTTCAGGAGTGTGAAGCTAGGGCTATCTAGGAGGAAGGGTTCAGCTGTCAGAGGGAAAGAGTGTCAAGAAGATGTGATCTATTTTAAAATAAAAATCAGAAAGTCAATGTATTAATGGACGAACAATGCGAAATGTATGCATGGGTGGTCTTGGAATTGTAGCTTGATGCCACCATCCCCTCCACAAGGTCAGTCCTGCCTCTAAGGAGAGGAGAGTTCTGATCACAAGTCAGTGTCTTCTCTGCCCAGGGAAGCACCTGAAGGAGATCCCCAAAGGGGGCAACCAACCTTTCCAAAGCACCTACCATGTGTCTGTCATAGTGTTCAGTGATTTATGTGTGGCACTTCATTCCTGCTGAAAGGGACCCATGAAAACAAGATAATGGAAGAAGATTGAAAGGCCTAGAACTTTCTCCCCGAGGGGCTCTAACTTCCCAGAAAAGTCCATATGCTCACAAGGAAACCTCTTAAATCGCATCTGAGAAAAATTCTGCCACTGGTTGAGTACTTACTAACTATAAGTTAGTACTATAAGTACTCAACTATTGAGTATGAGTAACTATAATAAATTCTATTTACTCTTATCACAACCCTGAGATTTCCACTTTCAAATGAGATCATTCACAAGTGATAAATTTAAGAGCTGAGATTTTAATCTCTGTCTTTCTGACTTCACCATATAGGACTTAAGTTTCATCCATTTTCTCTCTAAATATGTCAGGTTCCTTCTTCCAGACTGGCCTCACCAGAGCTATAGGAGCTGCAGGAGCACATCCTTACATGGCAAGAGAGTAGAGGAAAAGACTGATTGGTCTGGTGTTGGTCACATGCCCGCTCTTGAACTAATCACACTGGGACCAGGGAATAATGTACTATGACTGGCCATCTGGGGTCATTGTTTTAATCATGTCTTTTATTTTATTTATTTTTTATTTTATGGTACTTTGATACCTGAGGGCCTTGTAGACCCTGGGAGGGACTGCCCCCTCCCAGAGTTACCTAATTCCTAAAGATAGCAATCCATTTACCTGCAAGCCTGCCTTTAATATGCAGGCCAACCAATCCAGAGCCCATACTCCCGACCACCTCCTTTACTTTTACACACCAAGGCAACATTCCCCCTGCCCTACATCACCCCAGGGCCAGGTTTCAGACAATTAGAGACCACCCCTGTAGCTAGAGCCTGCCAAAGTTACCCAAACAATCCAGTCCTCAACCTGCTCAGCTGCTTGCCTCGCCTCACTAGTTTTTTCCCATAAAACCCACAATAAAGACGTTTACCCACACTTTCCCCTCACTCCTGCCTCCTGACTAGCCCTAGTGCTTCTCCATCTGCCCCACCCTACCTGGCATGACAGATAGGCCTCCTCACCTTTGGGGAGCTCTGAGTGATAAACTCTTCTTTCCAAGGCAGTCATCTCTGGTCATCTCACCTCCTTACACCAGTCACATCCCAGGTACGTTCAAAACAGTCCCGTGGCCATCCCTGCACCCAAAGAAGCAGAAGGAAAGAAGATCTAAGATGAACCGATTCACTTGTCTCCTTAAGGTGTCCTAGGATATGTGCATATACCTGTTTTGATTCTCCGTGAGTTGATCTAACAGTTCAGCACTCAATGGCCATTGCTATTGAACTCATTCCCTTAATATACATACAATAGTAGGGTGTCCCAACTATTAGGCAAAGCACTGCCATAAGGAAGCCAAGAGCAGGCACTATTCAGAGGGCCAGGTGAACATCAGTTCTAGAAAAGTCTGCTAATAGGTAGGTGCCATCTGGAGGAGGAACCTAGAGACACCAACATGGGGTTTGTGGGCCAGTCTCTGAGAAGCTGCCTTGAGCATCAGATGTAGTCGGAGGAGTGTTAAAAATCACAGTTACTATTTGTCCAAGCAAAAGGATCTATAACCTTCACACCTGTAGGTACTGTGTCTTTTGTTCTCATCACTATGTCTCTAACATCTAGTACCTGGTGGGTGGGCGTGGGGTGGGAGGCTCAATAAGCCTTGTTGAATAAACGAATAGATGAATATCACCAAGAGTCATGCAGCAGAATCACCAAGAAGCAGAAATTAAAATCAGAAATCAGCAAGGCACGTGAGAGCTCAAATGGTAGTGGTTGGGCAGAAAGCAAGGACCATGCGGACTTCCAGAATAGAGGTCAGAAGGATGGGCTATGCAGTCCAGACTGCCATCATTCGAGTCCCACCTCTACCATCTACTGGGTAGGTAATCTTAGCCTCAGTTTCCTCATTTACAAAATGGGCACAATAATAATAATAGTAGTATACCTTGATAGGGTTGTTGTAAGAACTAAATGAGATCATGGATGTGAAGTGCCTGGCATACCATAAGTGCTCAATAAATGTTAGGCATTGCTGTTCATGGCATGGGAGGAATCTAGCTAACTGGAAACTGTCTGCAAAGGGCTTCTCAGGTCACTGTGATCTTGACACTGCCAATCTAGATTCCCTGTAGCATAAAGAATGTTACCAGAACTGGGACTTAGACACGGAGCAGGACTGACACCCAGTGTGAGACTTTATTGATTTCAAAACAGTGGTGACCCTTGAAAAATATAGTGTTAGTCTCACTCCAGAGACAGAGGCTGATGAAAACCATGCATAAACCAAAAGGGGATTGGGGGAGGAAGGGTTGGATATCTGCAGTCCTCATGGGCTTGTCTGAATTCAGCATTGCTTTCTTTCTCTTTTTTAATGAAACCAGTCAACTGACCCATCTTTTCCCCACAGATCTCTCTCTGCTCTTCCCTCTGGTTTAGCAGCCTAACCCCCAAATTTAAGCCTTCTATCTGTAAGGACACAGATCACGCTATTACTAAAACGATGTCCCCTCCTCCTCCTATGCAGATCCACAAGATGCATTCTTTCTTGGACTACATCATGGGTGGCTGCCAAATCCAGTTTACAGTAAGTTGTTTCCTTGTTTGTTCTTATTCAAGGAGCAAGATTGGGGAATGGTGCTGGGCTTGGGGCACAAGAAGACAAAAGTCTATTAAAATCCTAGTCAGCTTTGTTCAAGTCCCATTGCTGAAACACCGTAGGGTCACATGTTTTTAAAATAAGTTTATACTTCTGTTTTTTCCAGTGAATATGGCTTTCAGCATCATGTCAGGAAATTCATGCCATTCAACCTCAGGTGGTTTGGGAAGCCTAATCTTCTCACTCTTTCAGTGACTATATGAGGCATGAGGCAGTAGGTGCAGTACCAGGTCCCATCACCTGGTGAGAAGGATTGGAAGGAAGTGGACCAGGCTAGTAAGTCCTACTGAACCAAGACAGGTGCCTTTGTTGTATTCATGTGGCCAGAACATAAGCACCAATGTCTTGTCCAATGGTCAGTGCCAGGAGCAAGTCATTCATATTGTTCATCAGGCAATACGAAGGTGAATTCCAAAAGATTAGAAAACCGGTCTTTCAAAGTTGAGAAACGGAGTGAATGTCTAGGCTCACGTGTCGTCTGTAAGCCCATGGGACTCACATGCTCCTTAACATGCCTTTGGGTGGGTGGGCTGGGTCTTTTTAAAGTTCCCAGGTAGGCCAAGTTTGTGAGTCCATCTGCTGTGGAAAAACTTGTTCCTAGGCTTGGGCAGATGCGACCTCCAGGAAGAGAACCCCCACATGGGAAGAGATAGATCTGCTAAAGCCTATGGGAAAGCAACATGGATATAAACAAGAAGATTACAATCTGCACAGTGTTTGTTCTTCACATTACAGGAGTATACTCATGAAGCTCAGCCCTGTTCAGCTCCCTAGACTGGCTCAGTCACATGAGGAAGTCAAGAAAAGTGGGTTTAATTTTTGTGCAGGTTTGAGCCCAAGAGAGTAGACAGAACCAACATATGCCTGTGACCCAAGTTAGTGATACTCAAAGAACTAGAAGGGGAACTCCCGAGGGGAGGAGATAAGGTGTCTTTTGCTAGGTCAGCCTCTCCCTAGCTCGGGGCTTGTCCTCTGCTGTAATCTCAGATGCATCTACCTTATGTCCTGCCTAAACCCAGGCATCGTTCATTTACCCCCGATTAGTTACAGGGGTTAAGTATAGAATTTCGTCATTTCTTTGAGGTCTGATCTTCTTTAAAGACAGACCCATCCAGCCCTCCTACGTGCACACTGGCACTGACAGAAGGTAACAAACACGTTCGCAGTGGCACACACATCTGACGTTCACTGTCCTGTGGGTTCCCTGTCGCTCTGAGTGTATGTGGATGAAGCGGAGAAGCCAGCAATGTCATAAAGGAGAGCTCCGAGAAATAGTGTCTGTCCCAAGATCTTAGGCAAAGGAGTGATTTCAAGAAACTATTTATAGATTTTCAAGGGAGAGCTCTATCGATTTGGGTTTCTTTTAGATTCTATAGATCCCATGCTCTTGAACAACATTTTATTCAACCTTCAGGGCCTTGCTTTGCCCTTGGATGGTGCCGCAAAGAATCAGCCCCTATAAAAACCAGAAGTTTAACCCCACAGGGTTCCCAGGCCTACATCCTGACTTCCCGAGGTCTGTAAGCCTTCCTGACACAGCAGCATTGCCCTCTTGGCTTTGATCTCCCCTTCTTTCTCACTTTTGCTGACCCTCCCCGATGGTGAGAAACCACCTTAATGGGTCTCACCACCACCTCCCCGGTCCCAGCTTCTCAGCCCCTCCCGAATCAACTGATGGACCTAGGGTGGGCTGGAGTGAGTCTGGAGCAAGGAACGAAGAGAGGAGGAGAATGGACACGTAAATGCTGAGAAGTGGACAGACCATCATCGGCATCTGCCACCAAGCCCTTTCCCCTGCAGGCTCAGGCCGGGGCTCCAGAGGAAGGCTGCAAAGGGTTC
Source organism: Micronycteris hirsuta (assembly GCA_004026765.1). NCBI lineage: Eukaryota > Metazoa > Chordata > Mammalia > Chiroptera > Phyllostomidae > Micronycteris > Micronycteris hirsuta. The sequence continues at coordinate 126,754 of PVJI01003111.1, forward strand.
TGTTTTAAGCTTTCTAGTAAAGAACACATCCCGGTCACTTCAACGTCGTTTTCCTCCAAAATTAAGTCAGCTTTCTCATTAATTTCTTATTGCTCAAGCAGTTACCATCTAATGTAAAATATAAGCTGTACTGCAAACTATTAATAAAAATTAGCACGTCTTACTTCATTTGGTCTATAAGGGTTTATTATCTGTCCGGTAATGAGTTGAAACCATCTGGCAACATGCAAGGAAGGCAGCAGAGGGCTAGGAAATGAGACGAGGGCTTCCTGGCCTGGAGCTAGGCAGAGAGGGAGGGGAAAGATGTTTGTTGCCCTCAGAACCTCCCCTTGGCCCGGAAATTAATTAAGCCCAGGAGCTTTAGCCAAGATGAACTCTCTGTCTCCCTGGAGACAGACCTTCAGGAACCAGCAGTGAAATAAAGTTCTGGGTGTTTCCTCTGCTCTTGACACTCCTCCACCTCCCTACTGCGCCCCAGGAGGCCTTCCTCTCTGCTGCACTGGCCGGGCTCTCTGGCCCATGGGGTTTAGTTGCCTGTGGCCAATGGGAAGAACCAAGCAGAGATCAAAGAATGAGAGGAGAGATAAGTCTGCCAGGCTGTGGTTTGGCAGTGACCATGTTCCTCTGCAGAAGGTCACGGTGCCTGTCGGGTGCCCTGTCCTGCAGGTAGTACTCTTAGTAAGTTCTAGCATCGGCTTCTCCCTGCTCTTTCTAGTCAGTCCCTCTTAACCTTTTCGAATTGTCTTTTCATTAAACTCTCCCTGACCATCCCTTTTGAGGGGGCCATTTGTTTCCCGTCAAGACTGTCACCCAATGCACATGACAAATAGGGGTGAGGAGAAAGCTTTTGCACCTGGTGCTTCTGATTCAACCTTCACCTTTCCTTTTGGTACCAGGCCGATGTATATTAGGTGCTCAAAAACACTTTTGTTGAATTATAAATGGGTGGAACCCAAAATCTTCAAGAAGAGAGAAGGTTTAGGGAAAAGAGGAAATTCGCTGAATAAATATCACACTAGGTTTTTGCTTTAAAAAGCACCCCAATGAACGTAAATGTTTATGCATCTATATATTCTAATGATGAATACTGAAGCCTTGATATGAACGAACAGGGTGTATTTAAGGGAGTGTTGGGGAAGTGGTTTGAGTTTTGAGATAATTTGCTGAATAAGGAAATGTTCAGGAGCCTCTTGGACAGGCGGTTGAAGCGACCAGACCCGTGCTAGGGAAGCAAATCTGGGAGTGTTGGTGAAAGGCACCGAGAGTGGTGAAGGGACGCGTAAGGTGGAGCGAGAAGAGATTCAAGCCCGCTGCGACGGTCCTGAGGACAGGCAGCGAGAGGCTAAATCAGAGGGGCGCCAGGCGGAAGAGGCATTGTGGAAAGAGCGGCAGCAAAGCTTGGCTCGCAATGCTCAGGGAAAAGCAGCAGAGAGTGATGAGTCCAGGAGGATTCCGGTCTTTTGTGCCTGACCAACAAAGCATGGCCATCCTTCTCGTGGAAGTATGGAACTCCAGAGGAGCTGCTGGACGGGTGATGAATCTGTTTGTGGACATGCTGGAAGTACTTTCAGATCTCTCAGTGCAGCTGGCACTTTATAAATATGGGCCCAGGTTTCAGGAGAGAGGTGGAAGCAGCACATATATGGGTCTAAATAAAACAGCCAAAGAAAAGACTCCGGAAAGCAAAGGGACCTGGTGACAGGAAATGATAGAAGACCTGCATTTGGGAGCCAGGGAGAGAGGGGCCAGTAGTGAGAGACGCCAGAGGCTAAGGCCCAGAGGAGGCACTGACTCAAATGATCAGGCAAAAGAGATTACAAGTTTGAAGTTAGTGATCCCAGAACCTAAAGAGAAGTCTAAGGGTGAAGAGTAAACATCAATGACTGGGTTATGTGATGAGTAGGCACACACCTTCGGAAGAACCATTTTAGCAGAAGGAGACAGGGAAGACCCAGGAGTTAGGGCGCAAACTGGAGGTAAGGAAGTAAACACGGCAGGATGCAAGCGATCATTCAACAAAGCCGACAGTAAAGGGAGGGCAGGAGAGGGAAAGGAGAATGGCAACTTGAGGATTAAAAAAGGGGAGGTTTTAGGCCAGAATGTGACCAGAGCAGAGGAGAAGGCCAAGGGGAGAGAAGGAGAGATCTCACCCACGATTCTTACTCTTTCTTTGGTCACCTGGACCACTTAGGAATCTGATCCAAGATCTGTATCGCCTCACTGGAAAATGCACACGCTCCATTTCGCACACTATTTGGGGAGGCCAAGGGTGCCCCTGAGGACAATCCTTGTTCCTCCCATGAATTATAAGAACTCGAGGGCAACTGTGTCCTCGCAGTCTTGGAGGAGGCGGGTGCAGGTAAAACAGAGGCCATGGGGAAAGAACCGAGGTTCAATGTGTTTGGCACATGGCACAGCAACTCAAAATAAAACCACATGCTAGAATTTCACAGGCAGAATACTAAATTATAGACAGCACGGAGAGACAGACACCATAAGGTGTTTGGAAAGAAAACGGTAGAAGAATTGAATGTTTCCTTTGAAAGTTACTGCTTTTCCAGATGCATGAAAGTATTCATTGTAAAGCAGATTTTCACAGAGACAAGCTGTAAGCAACCTCTGTCCAGCAATAAGCACTGGCGGCGTAAATCACAGTACTTGGTTTTAAATGATAATTATAAGGATTGGAAATAGCATGGGGATATGTTTATGACATAATGTTAACTGAAAAAAAATATAAAGCAGAGCCACCCTATAGTTAAAATTATCTAAGATGTTCAAAATATTTGTCTATATACAGATGATAACCAGAAAGGAAATATGACTTATTAGGCTGGTGGAATCTTCGAGGGACAAGGGTCGTCCTCAGAGTGCTCTCGACCTCCCAAAATTGTGCGCAGAATGGGATGTGTGCATCTTTCAGTGAGAAGATATAGATCTTGTATCAGATTCTCAAGTGGTTCACATGACCAAAAAAAAAAATTCCTATTATTCTCTAATGACCATTTCTATTGTTTGCAATTTTTAGAAATTAAAGATGGTGTTTCTTTCCTTAATCTCTGATGTTATAGTCTACATTTTAATAACATAATGTGATACAGTATTATAAACTAAATGTGGCTTCCCCCAGATGAACCTTGAAACCTAAAAAAAAAAAAAATCACCTGTTAAAGGTTCTCTCGGGAAATCTTTTCTAACCCTGACACACTTAGGGCATCCTGTGTCCACACTGTGTTCCAGTTTAAATTTTAAATCTTTATTTTATATCCCAGATTAAATACTGACAGATTCTCGTGTAGACACTCCAAGAAATAAGAATGAGCCCTGGGTTGAAGAGGGAGGGAATGCTCTGCGATTGATTTCCAGGAAATTACCTCAGGGATCTCCCGTCTAGTCTAGGCTCCTATTTCTTTGCTCCCTTCGGTGTTTTGAGGAAATAGAAAAGCACAAGAATATAACCTGTCATTCAAGGAATGGTCTAAAATAAACACTATCTTCACCCACAGCCTCATTGTATAGTTCTATTGTGTACACATGAAAAACAGAGCTACACCAGCAGGTGATATTGCAGAGAGACTAGGCAACTGCAGAGGTTGGTCTG